>KN717441.1:9281-20748 GCA_000816705.1 Dictyocaulus viviparus | reverse complement strand
GTGATCTTCTTAATTAGGAGACTAAAGCATATTCGGCACATTTTCCTTTCATAAGTAATTCATAGTCTTCAGTAAGGTCATCTTTTATCTGCCAGTCATATATGGAAAGGATATCGTTGGGGACATTTCCATCATAAATGACTTCTTTTCTTCTTTTCGTGTGATGACAAATCTTCTCTAGTTCTTAGTTCTAAAGGAACTTAGTCAACGAACTAGTCTTTTCAGGTGGATGCAAAGATATTTTTTGATAATTAATAACAAATTTAGTTATCTAATTCGATTATTTAACATTTAAAAACGTTTGATCTAACTTTCTTAGACGATTTTTTTGTCATACATTGAAAAACACGATTGTACCATATATTCAATATGTTTATTTCGACAGCTTAACTGTATAAACGCGTCATACGTTGTATCAGATGCTATGGAAAGTGTTTCCTTCTTTGTACATACAATGTCAGAACAGTCTCCTCAGACGCCGATCTCTATGCTCTTGTTGAAGCTACGAAACGTATTAAATTTCACGTGATAGCTTTACAGAAAATCAAGAACATAAAAAACCGACATAATACAACTCAATGAAGGGACACTTTTTATCCGTGGAGAGAAGGTCATCACACGAAACGTCGTTGGCCTTAGCTTTGTCGTACACCCATCCGTCGTCTACCTGGGCGACACTTGTGAGATCCTATCTTCTCGCTTAGCCATGATCCGTCTCTATTCACGGCATTATAAGAAAATCAGCATAATCAATTGCTACTCACCAAGTAGAGCAGCAAATGAGAGATTTGGACGCATTTCACAACGAGTTAAAAAAAAATTATTCGAAACGAAAAATCCTTGTACAATTTCGCTGTCGCAGATTTCAACGCAAGAATAGGAATGATGGACGAAATGCACTATGAGATTGGGAAGTTTGGATTAGGAGATTGAAACGAAAATGTAGAACATCCTGCGGTAGTTTTGTCCACAGCATGTCTCTTTCATGGAGATTCATTCTTTGTGGAGAAAGAACACTGCCGATGGACAGGAGAGTCGCCAAACCGAGCGGCCTACCTGGAGATTGATCATATTCTTAGTAACAGAAGTGTGTTTCCTGGATACGTCGATAGTACAGTCCTTCTGCACTAGTTCTGATCACCGCGTGCTTCGTGCGAAGAATTCGCTTCAGTAGAAAACTAGAGAAGATTTGTCATCACACGAAAAGAAGAAAAGAAGTCATTTATGATAGAAATGTCCCCAACGATATCCTTTCCATATATGACTGGCAGATAAAAGATGACCTTACTGAAGACTATGAATTACTTATGAAAGGAAAATGTGCCGAATATGCTTTAGTCTCCTAATTAAGAAGATCACAACAAATTTTCGCGGCAAAGAAATGCTCAAAACTAGAAGACTGATGCTGGATCCAAGTGCAACCCGTCTGACATGGCAGTTAATCAATGCCAACTGTTAGAGATTATTGCAAAAAGATTCAAAACGGTACAAACAAAGAAGACTATTAGAAGCAGTTCAAAAACGAGCTCATCTGAAAAAGTGTCGTCGAGACCTTTGTGATCACCGTGTTCCTCTGTCAGCTTTACTAAACGAAGACGGGATAGCAACTTCCTGCTATGATAGGGAATTGATAACGGAAAAGTTCTATACCAACCTTTTCCACTCCAAGATTTTATTGGCAAATCATAAAATACCCTCTGGAGGTAAACCACCACGAATTCTTTCATCTGAAGTTCGAGCTGCTATAGAAAATATGAAAAATAACGCAACTTTTGGACCGTACAAGATGAATGTCAACTTTCTTCGAGCAGGTGGCCACAAACTGCATGCAATTGTGTTTAATTATTGTATTATTATAATTATTGTGATATTATATCTAACTACTTATGTTTAAGTTGATTATCGCTTGTTTCATGTCGTAGTCACCATTCAGCTCAATGCATTCAATAACAGCAACATCCGATATATTGTCTAGCCACCTCCTTTCTACCTCACAATTACCGAATATTGTATTGTATTGTTCTTGTTTTCGTTATTATTTGTTATCGTATTGTTGTTATGTTTCATATGAAGGTTTAATTAACCAAGTTTGAGGTATAATGCGCAATCGAAATAAAGACCTGCGTGGCAGGCCGAGGTACGAAGAGCGCACAAATACGAAGAACCAACACAAATTTATGAAATATGAATGAGTCTTCACATGGTAAACCGTATAATTTAATGTCTACTTGGAGGCATAGAAATAGAGAAGAACTATAGAAAACCATTACAGTATAGAAACGCATCAATTTAATACATTTCATGATAATATAGAACTAATGGATAAAGAACAAATAGGAAAGGATTTTGGGGCACGAAGATTCGGATGTTGGACGTACCACTTATGCGCAGGGTCATAAAACAATATTGTGTTTTACACTGGTTATATGTGGCTAATGGGCGGGCGTGCTTTGCCAAGCCCATGTAATCCTTACTATGCGAAAAATTGTGATTGGTTAGGAGAGTGCTGCACACATTGACCGATTACTCGGTTCCAGTAGTAAGATTTGGTGGGAAAGTAGTACATTTGACACCTAATGACAGATGTTTGTCACATGTAAATAGCAAACATTAATTATTTTGTTTAATATTTTCATCATTACTGTATCTTGTATTTCTTTCTACGTCATCGATTTCATTACAACATTGGCTTGCTTTCTTTTCTACGGAGGCGTCATTTACATATGCCGATCTCTCATTGTCTTCTAGTATAAAATGAGCATAAGTACTAATCAAAATGCCAGAGCAGTTAGAGCTGATCTGTTGCAAAATTTTTCGCTCTGCAAAAGAAGTATTTTTTCTTATCATGATTTTGTTCAATTTGGCATGATAATCATCTTCCTTTAAATATTGGCTTTTCATGTTTTTTTACTTCCGAGATCGTCGACCTGATACTTAACTAGCTTAGATTTTACAGAATAAAAAATTATTTGTATTATACTCCAAAGAAATTTCAGTTTTATATCAAATATTTAAAGAAGAAACAGATTTTTTCGACGTACCAAAGCAGAAGACTTAAGAGTTCATAATCCTATAGTTCACAAGATCGCACAAGGTATTCTCAGTAGAAATCAACACGCCATACCTGACTTGACCTTCACCGACAGCTGAGATTGCCACTAAAATTTCTTCTTCTGTTTTGTGTATAAGAATGTTCTGTTCTTCTTACGTCATTTAATTGACAGCTCTCAATCAGTGCTTTCTCTGAGCAGTTCCACTTCTACAATTTATTTTAGTTCTATCACTGTAAGTGTTTAGATGGCAAAATATTTAGTCGATCATCATCATAGTTTTCAATGAAATGATAGCACGAAAATTGGATGAGGTCAAGCTTTCTTCCTACCTATTCTACGCATGTAGTACTATTTGTATTTAAAAATGTTGTGAAAAGCAGAAAAATGCCTCGCGATTAAAGAAATAGCGAAATAGAATTCGTTGCTGATCTTTATTTTAAAAAATTAGTCCGACTCACATTAATGAGAATTAGTACTACAAATTACAATGTTCTATGATCACAGTTATTTATTAAACCAAATGAAGGCGTTATTCTTCAGATGATGTTGTATGTGAGGGTGATCGCACTAATTTTTCTGTCCTTCTTCCTCACCGTTCATGCCAAAGACTCCATCTTAGTTGACTGCTATCGCCAAAATCATGAGACTTTGTGCAACAACGAATGCCGTGCACATGTTAGCCTTTAAATCTTTTATAAAAAAACATTAATTGTTTGCAGCTATTTTTGGGTATTCTTGTTACAATCAGAACACAGTCTTTTATACTTTATACTGAGGACGTATATTTTAAATTGAGTGTAAATACATAAACATTGGTTTCAGATGCCCTTATATATATAATCCTCCTTGAGTTGGTAAGAAAATAAAGGCCTTCTTAGGGTCACATGAAAGGAGGACGATGCGAAGGAACGTTTTGTAACTGTTCCGTCCACACATCCTGATATGGAAGAAGTTTTTCCTTTGTGTTTGGAATAAATATTCACAAACTTCTTTTAAACTTGAGGAAAAGAAAAACAACAATATTCATTAACTCACTGAAGACAAATGAATAACTCTGCGATACATTGCTATCTTTTTGATTGGATAGGAACGAATCAATTTTAAATAGTTTTTTTTGGAATGATGAAATTTCTTTGGTGTATTATACAAATAGTTTTTTATTCTGTAAAACCTAAGCTAGTTAGTATCAGGTCGACGATCTCTGAAGTAAAAAACATGAAAAGCCAATATATAAAGGAAGATGATTATCATGCCAAATTGAACAAAATCATGATAAGAAAAAATACTTTTTTTGCAGAGCGAAAAAATTTGCAACAGATCAGCTCTAACTGCTGTGGCACTTTGATTAGTACTTATGCTCATTTTATACTAGAAGACAATGAGAGATCGGCATATGTAAATGACGCCTCCGTAGAAAAGAAAGCAAGCCAATGTTGTAATGAAATCGATGACGTAGAAAGAAATACAAGATACAGTAATGATGAAAATATTAAACAAAATAATTAATGTATACAATTTAGCAAATAAACCTTTTAAGTTTTCAGAACCAAAGTAAAGGATAACAAAAAGATTAATAAACATGATGAAAATGCGTGAAAAATGATGCTAATCGCTTGTATTATCACCCTCACGCTCTACCTGAAGAAGCTAGGATATTCACGAAAAAATCGACGCTGTGCTATAGTTTTCTACAGAAGTTGATCAAAAGAAACCGAATGGGATACGAGACGTAAACAACTGCGGTGGATTCACCGGTTCAGTGGTTGAAATGGCATCCAAGACGACTGACTTTTGAATAAATTAAAGAGCACTTATGAAACAGTTTAAATACGTCTTAGGCAGTTATGTATTTTCTTCAAGTAATATCACCATTTTGGAACAGAACGTCATTGTATGAATGATAGGTATTTATGTGGAATGATTACTACATGATTTGAGCAACACCATTTTGAAAGCTTCTGAGATCGCTTGCCTTTGAACGCTACTTGGACTTTGGCTTACTTTGCGTTCGACTTTCCTCTCCTTCTCAATGAAAACTTCTGCCAAGAATACTCTCGATATATCTCTGTCATCTCGCACATTGGATTCCGCACCCAACCACACCTTCACTTCCCCTCCACTTACTATCAAGGAAGTTTATCCTCATTGACACATTTTGCTTTATATCACCATCGGAACATTAGTTTGTGTTTATATTGTAAACTTTTGATGAAAATTCATTCATAGAAGGTCAAGGTACATCACATGACTTTGGAATAACTTTTACGGCTACCAAACACAAGCCAGTATGATTCCGTAGAAGATCGTGGTTTTTGTTCATTTTGTGATGCTTAAAACATATAAGGTGAATTACAAGTACACACTCGTAAGATAAGAAAAGCTCTGGTACTGATTAATCCCTGTCGTAAAATGAGCATAAACGCATTCGGGTTCAACGTGATATCGTTGAGGTAATTGAGTGCTAGCCTCGTGTGCAGAATGACTAGAACTGACCACTCTTTACAAAGTCAATGCTGCCATTTCTGCTCAAGATTTTCCTGGTACCAATTTAATCGACCTTGGAAAGATGACTGGCTTGTTGGATGCAAGAGCAGTTGCGATAGTATAATCATTACAATAGTATAGACATTATTGATGATATTTGTTACAATACGGTTAACCGTCATTGCGAGGGAAATTATTTAAACTCAAATTCGTTTCTATTCGACTCAGATTTGTCTTTACTCTTTTCTATGATTGTTCATTAAACGGAAATTTAACATCTTTTGAACAATAGTAAAATAATAGCACTTCAATTTATTCAAAGTTGACATAAATTTTCTAATAACTGATTTCAAACATAAGAAAGGAACCGATTCCTAATTTATTCTTTGTATGCATTACAATAACAATGGGCAGTCCCGCATTCTCCACTTTCATAACCCTGAAAAAAAAATGACTGTGGTGAGGTAAACGAGAAGGGAAGGTAAATTTAGAGGATTAGATTTTTCAAACGATAATAAGTACTGAACTCAATCCACTATACTTACAACTACAAAAATTGTCCTTCTAAGTGTAGCGAGAATGTGGAGAAAAATCCTAACTAGAGCTATAAGTTTTTTTTTCTGGAAAATTTTTCAAAAGTTTCAATCGAAATCTTCGTTTTTTTTTTGCACTCTTCGTTGCACCAGTGAGTTGAGCCGGAAAACTAACAACCAAATGGAAGATATGTGCCATAAGCCGTTATGATGAAGACCATTGAAAGTATGACGATTAATTTGACGTGCGACATGATCTGCACAAAAAAAAGTGATCAGTCATTTTAGTTAATAATAAAAATAACAGAGTGTTATCTGGTACGAAATTTATTCCTGCCAATATGAGTGCAATCGATACCTTACAAACAGACGAAAAATCAATATGAAAATCAGTGTCAACGTATATCTTTAAGAAAAACTGCGATTTAAAAAATCCTACTAACATAATTCTTGAATGAGCTGCAGTTTCAATGATAAAGGAACAAGGCAAACACAAATAGCACTAAGACAACTAGCCTGGAAAATGTTCTAAAAAGAAAATGATGATGTGCTAGCTGAGAACGCATTTGTTGTTGGTGTAGTTGATGATGATGCTCCTTTTATATCTGCTCCGTCGGAAAGTTCTCGTCGTTAGTATGAAAACGATCTTTCGTGAGCACATATTTTTTTAGTGCATATTCGGCTCATTATACTTGTCGCTTGATGTCTACCTACTGACGTAGAAAATTAACTACTAACCAAGTTGATTCACGTTTGTCTTAAGTGTAAGGCGATAGTGACAGCTGATAATGTACAAATACGTCACTATATTTCATAGAAATTTCAACAAGAAGTGTTTGGTGAAAGTATTGTTTCTGATAGGACTTGCAAAATATAATTCGGAAAATTTGGAATAGATGTACATCTTCCTAATGCGCCATGTTCTAGACGACCACTTTTGATCAATGGCAATGTGGATGAACCGTATTTTAGCAGAGCCTTTTTTCTAAAACATCGAAGATCGCGGACAACCTCAGTTCAGCTTACCAGACCATTTCGGATCATATTCGACAATAAGGTTGGTGGGGAAATATTGAAGATGAATGTCATGGGAATTAAGTGAGAAGAATTTGCTGATTAAGTGATCGTGTGCACATCTGTGCTTGCTCGAAAAAAAATTAAGCTCTTCCTGAATTTGAAGAAAGGATGAAAAGTGGATTACCCACGAAAACATCATAAAGAAAAGGACATATTATAAACCTGCAAAACCTAACAATACTCTTGCTTCTCAAGACTGAATTTGACTCTTCATAAAACAATATTGCGTATACAATGACTATATTCAATGACTTCTACTTCCTGAACTATTGAGACCGAATGAAAAGCTCAATTTGAAGAAGTGTCGTCAATAAGTGGATAATTCAAAAGCAGCAGTTCAAGCAAAGATGTTCAATAGAAAGGACATCATACTAAGTCGTTATAATGATACTGTTGAGACGTTTTAAAAAATTGTAGAATAAGGCTGAGAAATTTCGTCACATCTACCGTATTCTACGGACTAAACACCCTCCGTTTTCGTCTGTGATGAAGATATCAAACAAGCACTAATTAAATTTCTGCATAAAAAGGCGAGACATTTTGAAAAATGGGATATAGTAATTGCTTCCATGTTGGCAAAAAGTTATTGATAAGAATGGCATTTATATTATTTAGTGAAGTTTACTGAAGGGAAGAAAAATTCGTGTTGTGTTCTATCCCAAAAACAGTCAAAGCTTTACGGTAGAGCTTAAATATAACTTTTCCATGATGTATTGCATTATAATGTTACATCAATAAACATCAATTGAAAATAGATGACAGCCTATATCACATTCTGTATTCCGTCGCTGATCATCAATCAACATCAATAAAAAAATGAGTGACTTTTTCTTCTACACGCCGACATCATTGGATGAGCTGGCTAGTGACATACACAAAATACTGTGTCCTACGTGATTATACTACGTTTTAAAGTTACAGGAAAAAAATTGTAGTGAATTCGATTATGTGGTCGGATATGGATCTGATTGTACTTCCGCATAAGTAAACAACGGGAATGATACCAATAAAGTGGCTAGGTGAAATCTAAATTATCAAATGCATAATGATAATATTATTTGATATTCATGATTGAAGGATTACTTGAGGAATAAAAGAGTCACAAAATTTTCATTTAGAAAAATAATTGTGACTGTTTAAAAAGTGTAATATACATTGGAGTTACGAAAAAGATGGGATCAAGGTGAGTTTAGTAAATCATAGAAAACTGGAGGCATCAGCCAGAAGTACCGCTTAACGTAATACTGAAAATTTACAAAAAACTATGCAATCACAATAATATTTATTTGCCTTTGATTATTCGGTTATAAGCAGCCGCAACTATTTAAAGGGAGGCAATTTTTTGGCAAGGAAGCTAGAGTATTTTCTCCATTAAACTTTCATAAAATACAGTGTGATCTAGATAATTTCTTAGCTCAACATACTTTTCTGTTTTTCTCCTTCCTCTTCTGACTTTTTCTGAAAACTGGTGCTCTAGGAATTGAATAGTGCCATGCCTTTAAGCATAAATAATGCTATTTAAATAAGTGGACTCCTAAATAGCTTCACTTAATTCCGTTTTTCACTTTAAGACTGTTTTTTTATATCATTTGTACCGTTTTCTCATACAAGGAAGGATTTGCCGGATATCATTTCAACGTAGATTTGCTAGCACCAGGCAAACTCAAGAATGAGTCAACATTCAAGATATAATAAGTAAACTTAGAGAATAAACGATAAAACAAGGCACGTCAACCATGCAATAACAAATTCTTATAAAAAAGGTTTTATGAAGTGTCCTGGTTTCGGTTTTGTAATCAGTAGCGCACCAAATCGGATATCTCTATGATACCGATATGAGTGATGCTGAAAGCTGTGACTTTTGTGGCTCGTCAAAAACGTAGCATATCTTTATCACACCACTATAGCACTAGACATTAGTAATTATGGAGCACAAGGAAGCTGGAGTACATAATCATTTCTTTCTGCAGAAGTTATTGGAGGAGAAAAACTATTCCTTTTACTAGAACCGTATGCATTTATTTGCAGGTAAATGCATTCATGACGAGACGAAATTATGCAATAATTTGAATAATATAAAATTCAAATTGATAACGATCTTCATCATTGAATCATTTCGACATTGTCGTTAGATGAATAAAGGTATTAATTCTGCACATGCTGAGTTACCGTATACCCCCAGGAGATCCAATCATCATTTTACTGAATCCTAAAGTCTCTTTTAAATTTATGGAAAAGCTTACGTCTTTTTTTTCTAGAATTACTGCACAAAATATTATGTAAACGAATTTATTTATTAATAACTACAGTATTATCTTCACTGGAAATAGAAGAATAGAGATAGAGATCATATGAAATTGTTTAGTAGGGCAGCGGAAATCGTCATCACAACGAATCGGATGGATAGTTAATATGAAAGTAATAAGAAAAGTAATTTCAATACACTATAAAAGTTAAATTTTTCTGAAAAGCAAAATAAAGCTACAAGGTTAATTTATTTGAATAGCATGTCTTCATTGCAAAAAAGCGACGTCAATAATATGAAGACGTTCACATATTATGACCGACGAGTATGACATTCAAGCAAAAGATGAAGCACTTCTACTTCTTAGGTGACCTCATTGTTACGAAAGCTTCCAAACTTTCAAACATAATACTCATTAGAAAACGTTGTTTTCTTTCAGTCATTTTGAGTTTTGAAAATCATTGCAGTCTTCCGACAACTTTCAAAAGCTCTGTTATATCATGTTGATTTCACAGATAAAATGAGTGCGCGAACATTGCAATCCGCACACTCGTAGGCTTCAAACTCTCTCAACTGTTTTTTCAGTTTATTATGTCGTTCAAATTAATATGGTGACTATAGCTTGGAATTCTGATAGTGCCTTCGAGTGATAGTAATGTAATAACCGATCGTAACATTTTCAGGTGAGACATGAGTATTGCGAGAGGGATCTGCAGAAAAGGCGTCCACTCTACTGTTTCCATACTATACGGCCTGACACTCCAAGACTTCAATCGAAATGCCTTACTACATTGAGTGTGAGGGACAAAAAAAAGAAGGTGCAGTTTTCACGTAATTGTCCGTTATAAGAAACAATGCCCAAGTTGATTCTAAATTTATCGTTCCAATGCATTTTGAGGAGCGTAAAGACAAAATGACATAAATCAATAAAGGATGACTGTTATTGTTGAGAATCCTCTTGTGAGTAATCTCTACTTAGTCATTCAAATTATACACAAGGTAGAGACTTATTACATAACCATATGAAGTTCTTTTCTCTGAATAGTCATCGTATCGGAAGTTAGCGAGGAGAAGTGCAAATGCACTCGTTCATAAAAGGTCACAATTATTTCATCATTTCGATTTCTTTCTGGAATCGAACTCATCTGAAGGACATAAAAGGACATATTTCCCACATACCGAAGTCTCCGCCTCTTACCTATATAAGCAGTTACCGTAAATTTTTCTCATTATACCACAGTTATATTAATATGCATGGCTGTTGATTACAAAACTGGTACAGTACAATGTAGATATCAAAGATAAAAGTAGAATTTTCTAATTTAATAATTTATTACCAGTTTAGCGCTAACGTTCCAACGTCACTGTCTTCTTCAGATCGTTCATAAGAATCCATCCCAGTTATTGTTCTGACAACTAATGACCATTCATAGTTCTGCATGCAGAATTCAGCGTATCATACTAGGTCCGCAGTTCCCGTAGTCGTTTGGTAAATCAAAGACAAAGATTTGAGTAATTAAACCTCAATATAAATAAACACAACACATAATGATTGTACAATCGAGAATAATAACGATCAATTCAAGCAACACAACACAACATTCGATATTTGCAGAATAGAAAAGGTGATGCTAGGTAAATACGGCGAGTGCAGCTGTTGAATAATATGCTACTTGAATTGAAGAAATGAAATTAAACGATATTTGAACTAAACATATAAAATGCGATTTCGCGTTTATTAACCCTTATGGGAAAATGCGTCTACGCATTCATGCTCTACGTGGTATCATAATGATGGTGAATGCTAGCTCGGTTCTCTTCTCAATGACTTGGGATGACCACTCTTCACCCAGTCAGTGCTGCTTATTTTACTCAGATTTCTCTGGTACCAATCTATTGACCCTGAGAGAGAAGGCGGGCTTAGTAGGCCTGGGGGTGCGGCCGCGAACTTGGTTCGAAC
This sequence comes from Dictyocaulus viviparus, assembly GCA_000816705.1. Taxonomy (NCBI): domain Eukaryota; kingdom Metazoa; phylum Nematoda; class Chromadorea; order Rhabditida; family Metastrongylidae; genus Dictyocaulus; species Dictyocaulus viviparus. Next base: position 9,396 of record KN717441.1, on the reverse strand, counting down.
CTGCGTACCGAGATAATGTTAAGAACAAGAGTGATGATGTGATGTGATAAATAGCGAGTCAACAATCATAATGATGTGATAAATAGCGAGTCCAATAAAACATGAGCTACGTGCA
>KN717419.1:0-10060 GCA_000816705.1 Dictyocaulus viviparus | reverse complement strand
TTTTGACCTGGTCTAGTTCTTGCTGAATTATGCCCTTCGCCTTTTTAATTACCTCTTTTGCTTCATGTCGTTCCAACTCTGTAGGAAATATGTTTGTATACAGATCTATTACTTTTCTGTTTTCTTCCGTGACACGTATGAGCCTAGTTTCGGCTTTGGTAACTTGAGCTTTCTGTGAGGAAAGAATAGCTGTCATTATTTGGTAATAGGGCAAGATAATAGGAAAATGAATTCAAAACTTATCTCTCGGAAAGGACTTACTGACTGATGATTCGATCTTCTGATGGATCGATGAGTTGATGCTGATGAACGCTTCGCGTTGAATTTCTTTTATATGTCTGCCACGCTGGACTTTTTCTATTGTCGATTTACCAATCCGGTCAATGCACCATATGTTGGCTCGGGTTCGGCAGCCGTATGGTTTATCTCAAAGTTCGGTGATTTACCTCAAACTTGGATAATAAACCTCTATTATAAAATAAAAAAGAATAGAAAATATTGTATCGATGGCGAGAGTGAGAAGTATGGTCGGTGGAAGAGCAGAAGTGTGTTGAGGTCCAACAAAAGAATGTTGCGCAATAACTCCAACAATAAGGAGGAGAACAAGAAGTAGAAGAGAAGGAGAGAAGAAAAGTAAAGCATGGATGGAGGACTGAAGCTCTTTTATACTTTTAGAGACTTTACTTCAAAGAAGACATCTTTAAAGTACCGAGAAGGAATGAGTAATAATGTTAAAGAGAACTTGAGTTCTATATTCATAGTGAGAATCGGTATATTCTGATAGTTGCTTCTGAATAGAATAGCATTTACTTGATACAGTTTTATTTTCTTAAGTATGCAGTCAATATTGCATTTTACATGCCTACAGTTTCATCCACAAGTGCAGCCTGGTTACGTGAAAGAGATCGATTAATCATTTTCTCTATTTCTATTGACGTAGTGGTATTTGTTATGGTACTCGTGCTAATGAGCTAGACGATATCAACCTATAAAGTGAGTCGACTCTACAACACTCCGCAACTCGTTTGCTTAGTTTTATTTTACAATATAATGCTACAAGACTTTCCTGTGATCACCTATTAATCGCCGCTTATTAATTTTTTTTGGTTCATCGAAAAGTAAGTGTGTAATCATTTTTAGCTTCTTATTCAATGGGCTTGAGATGTGGGAATGTTTTGCTTTTAGTCAATCTCCCAGAAGCGTGTGTATATATATATTTTATATCCATTCAATATCATAAAGGTAATTTCGTCATTTTTTTCTAGAAAGTAAATTCCTTTCTCTATTTTTTTTTTGAAATCATTATTGTTCGTCTTTAGTCGTTTTTTAAGGAAGCGCACAATCCTCTGGGAGGAGACTTCAGAGTTCAATGCTGTCAATTGGATTCTGTATCTATATCAATCAAGCCTTTCATACCTTTGAATGTAGTTAGTTGGCGGAAGTTATATTAGTCGCTGAGAATTGATGAACAAGTAAGAAAGCTACTCAGCGACTTCAGTTTTTTTTCGAACAAATTTTTATATGTACCATTGTAAGGTGGGCGCAGTGGTTCAATGGCGGAGGTGCCGCAGTGACACGCCGGCCCGAACCAGTTCGCGACCGCCCCCCAGGCCTACCAAGCCCGCCATCCCTCCGGAATTGGCAAATTGGTACTAGAGCAATTTTGGTAAGATAACTAGCACTGATTGGTGAAGAGTGGTAAACTGAAGTCACTGGTCCCAATTTATAGATGGGGCTCGCCATTAACCACGTCTACTATATGACGTTGAACACGAATGCATTTACGCACTCATTCACAAGGGATTGATCAACGCCAAAAACTATCAATTATCTATTATTACTATTGTAGGAATGCGTTCCGCTTGCGTTCCTGAACATATAAAATCGGCGTTTAGATTTTGTAAGCGTTACGAAACGTGGTGCGGAACATGTGCTGTTCCTTTTCCTGATTTCACAGGAAAGACCAATCAGCTTACAAAACAATTATACCGTTTTGTTTTGTATAAACATTAGTTTCTACCTTTGTAGTTTAAGAAGGCTTGCTGTTATACTGCTTAGCCGTCTCTATATCTTATTATGTTGCGAAATACAATAATATTTATTACGTCAATTGTAAACTGTCCATTGCATTTTTAACCATGAAAAAACTCAGCGTAGCAACGAGGAGGTACGGGAATAGAGGCTGTTGTGGTTTTTTCTTCTGTTTTTTCATCGCGTTGTTGGAGTTTTCTGTTTAGTTCCTATAGATTGAATACGTTTCATTGAAGTTTCCCGCTGTTTTCGTCCATCGTAAAAGTTGTTAAATTGTGAAAGAATATAATTTTGGAATAGCCAGCTCAGTGAAGAGTAGTAGCATCACCATCTTCACTTCGTCTATAGGATTGTTTTTCATGAAAACAACGTTTATTAAAAGCTAGTACGTTTTTAATATGTTATTTACGCTCGACGAAATGAATATTTTGAAATGTTTAGACTATGTTTATCTAGGTCTTGAAGTAAATATGATGAAAGAATGCATTGCAGGAAAACCATCTGCGCAATGGCCAGATCTCTTTACATGAATTTTCATGACAACGAATTCTTTGAGCAAACACCACTGAAAGGAAGAAATCCATTAGACTACGTCTGGACGCGATGGAGTGATGTGTAAGTTCCTACCAGAGTTAATGGAGAATGGAACAATTATTCTGGAGGTTAACCGATGATTGCTTGCAAATGGAATATGGGATAGTCATTGATATATAAACATTAGCGAACCCTCTCTATGGAATAGCTGCTATACTTCCTACTGACATAGTTTCAATAATTGTGTTTCTAAACCATTTTTGTGATAAAATAAAGAGATAAAGAATAAAATACAGGGTTTTGAATAAGCAAAGAACATTTTCTAAGTTGGTTTCTTACGATGAAAGTGTCATGGGTGATTTCGTAATCTCTGACATTTGGAAAAGAGTAGTAGATTATTGAATAAAATTCGTCTATGTAACCTCACAGGAGAGTGATATATTTCTAGACCACCGGTCTAATAATAGCCTGTCATAAGTACATTGGAAATAAATGAATGCTTTAAGCATTTTCGAAACTCACATCTTCAAGTATGTTTATTAACTGAGGCTTATTCTTTCTTGAAAACGAGTTGTGGAATTCAAACGGTGTTGTGGGAAGTTGATCTATGTTACATAATTATAGCAAATTCTGTTTAATGAGAGGTAAATTGTAGTTTAATTTGTGAGTATGTAAGAAAGCTAAAAATTCTACGCTAGTGGGAGAGGGTTTCTGCATCATCGATGAGATTTGCGAGTTATTTAAATGATAATAATCTGCTAAAAATGGATAAACGTAAAGTTCTATGCCAAAAGAGTTTTCTGCATTTCAGCCCTAAACGTTTGTTAGTAGCCTACGAAGTTGACGTTAAAAGCGACCTCATACCTCATAACCTTATGACTTCATTCTTGTTTCAAGCAATTTTTTGTAATGTTTGATGCTAAAATATTGTCTAAATAGATATTGATATACTATTTTGATTAATGTCTTTAAAAATTTTCTATGGAAGGTCAAATCTGACTTCATTGTTTACAAATAAATCACTTATACTGTTTGCTTTCGAACCTCACAAATGCCTTTTTTTAAAATTAGTCATTATTATTCATGTATGGAATCGTTTATTCATTCATATAATAATTCCAAATTTTTTTTCTGACGTTTTCTTTTTACTTCAGTGATTCGAGGCAAACATTAGCATACATTAAATCTTGCATGCCAATTTAGCTACTAGTAAGTGTGAGTTAAGAAAAAATTTTCTTAACTGATAATATATTTTCCATTTCTTTCAGATTAGAAGAAGTAAAGTTAAACATGTTCCAAGGCTCTTCAAAGAATTCCATGTGAAACAAACAGAGAAACAAATGCGTCAATTTATTTTTATACTCATTCTTTGTGAAATAGAGGAAGGAGCCTCTTTCAGCATAAAAACTAGCCGAAAGCTCATAGGTGCGAACGAGAGAAGCTATTTCTAAAACTTGAATGTTTCTTCTCGAATCGACTGGGTGTAAATTGGATTATTCCACATTGAGGAAGATAATCAAGTTCTTTTTTTCATGTTTACAATTATTAGGATCCATGAGTTAGTTTTCAGGTTGTGATTGCAAGCAGCACTCAGATTTCGTTACTTTTTAGTATTTATTCGAGGGATAATTTACAAGAATCCTTGAGTAATTTGTAGCAATTACAAAATCCTACCCATTTTTCTATTTTAACAATTAACAGATATGAATGCGAAAAACTCAAGAAAGAAAAAGAAAGAACTAATTCCTTGACTATACGGTAAAATAGAATGATAAGAATAGAATTAATAAGATTTTTTAATCATAAATTACACTGAGGAATAAAGTACATATCTCTTTTTGTTGTACAACAGTCGAGTATAAAGTACGATCGAGTTAGTTATGATGTATTTGAAGCATTTTTACCTTCGAGGTAGAATGTTGTGCATTCGCCTTTTCCCTGTTTAGAAAAAAATTTTTAATGTAATACAGTATTTCTATCAAAATCAATGATAATAATATGAAAACAGACCTTGACCTCAATTTTACCTCTTTCTACAACAATAAATTGTTGAAAAAAACAATGTAGTAAATTGTACGATTGTTCGGATATCTGGAACGGTTCCTATTATAGATTTTATGATTAAATTTATACAATATCTTACTACATATACTTACTTAGTTGTGTTGTTATATTTTAACTGATTCAGACGTTTTACTGTAGTTTTGTTTTTGTTGTTTTTGTTTGTGCTTACCTGAATTTTGTTAGCAACACCAGTGCTCTCCATTCTGGATGCCATATTTACAGTATCACCGAACAAACAGTATCTATAAAAGAAGTTTTCAACCTGATTCGCTTGAAAATATGAGAAAAACATATATATTGATTATTTTGGTATAGCTTAACCTTCGCCATAACAAACTTATCACTTCAATACGTCATCACTTATCACCTTTAAGCGTTCAATTCACTTTATAGAATAAAATTTCGTATGCATTACTTCTACGATTGCAGCTAAAACTCTCCATAGCTTTCAATTAACACAACTATCGGTAATTATACAACGACGCTAATAATTATATGGCAATGCTGCTCTTTGAAAATTTGTCCTATAAGCTTTAGATTCATTCATGAAAAAAGTATCTATAGATAGAGCATTATACCGTGGAGCCGCTAAGCCAACAACTCCAGCTGCAACACTTCCACTATGGAAACCAATACGAACCATCATCAGCTCTTCAGGTCGGTGAGCAAGTTTGAAGTTTGAAACAAACTAAGAAAATGTACAGTTGTCGTATTACGGTTTTAACTCAATAAACTAATATCACCTCACCGATCTCATTTTTAAGGCAATATCGGCAATGTGCTGGACATGATTATTACCATTTTCGTTCGGGACTCCTGATACGATCATGTATGCATCACCGATTGTTTCCACCTTAAAACCAACATTGGACTATTGAAATTTCAACCAACAAACTGTGAAAATTATGTGTGAGTCCGTAATCTACTTAGTTGAGTGCCAAAGCATTTCTGTGCTTACAGACTTCCCCTTTGGCTATAAGTTATATTCTTGGGAATGGATGTAATCTTGAATTGAAAATGTGGTCGGCCTCATTAACTCAAGTCAAAAATAATCCTACTTTATAATATGTCTCAGAATTGATAAACATTCTTTTCTCAAATATTCTTTGTTTTCTATTAAACGTCATCGTTAAATAGAATGAAATAACAATAGGATACCTTATAGGCATCATGTTTTGCAATTATGGCATCAAAACCGGAGAACAAATCATTAAGGAAGGTTACAATTTGAAGAGGTGTCGATGTAGACGAAATTTTCGTAAAGCCTGAAATTGTTCTCAGTAAACTCACATATCTTGCACAAACAATATCTAAGTGAATATTACATTACCTCGTATATCAGAGAATAACACAGTAGCAGCGGAGTAAAGTTGAGGTATAACAGGTTTTCCAACTTTCAAGTCTTCGGCAACAGACCTTAAGTGAATAATTCTCTTTTTATTTTCAAAATTTTTTCTAAGAATTTTATCAAGCTGTAATTGTCGACAAACTGTCTAGTTTTCTCGTCTCATTGAAATAATCAGGAATCAGAATTTTATCCAATCTTTCTAATTTTTCATAGATTCAAACTGGATCCACCGTAGAAGTCTACTTCCTAGGTTCTTTGCCAGTTAATTGAACGCATTATATTACTCAATCGCAATCATTGGAACAGAAATGCACAAAATTTTTGGGATGTTTTTGCCATCAAAAAATTTGCATGGGACATCCTATAAAACTGTTTCCATATTTCTGTTTCATTAATCTATAAAGTAATTACGCAAAAACTGGTCTTAAGCTTACAGCTTAAACTGAAAGATCTGCACTAAGTTATAACATTTTTTGAAAGAAGCAAAAAACAATAGTTGTAGAAATACTTAGGCAGCATGCTGTTCAAAAGACGGTCGGCTTGTTTTTGAGCTTCTTCAAGAAGTGCTGTGCGATCACGAACCATACCCTCTAGGTTAGTTGTATACTCCTCCATCATCTTCATCATTTGGTCAACTAATGATCCTTTACCACTGAATTCAAAAAAAAGAATCGCAAATCATAAAAGTAAAATAGTTCTTTGACCTAAAAATGTCTTACGTAGAGCGTAGATTTGCATTGACCATAGTTCGAACTTTCTTAATATGTGGTCGCATTTCCGGAAGTTCTAGCCAACAAGCTTCAATGCATGAGAGAAGCTGAAATATTTTTTGCAGTAAATTATATGCGAGGTAGTTAACTCACGTGTAGCTTATCAAACCAGACGTACCTGAAGATCGAAACCTTCAGTTCCTTGCGAAGAGGGAAATGATGGGCGTATTAGTTGATCGTCATCATTCGACATGGATATCATTTCCATTAATTCTATAGGGAAATCACACATAACTAATTTAGGATTAATTTTCAACTTTGCTTCAGTGAGGAACCAAAAGAAGAACTATAAAAGTTCATAGGCAGGTATTTGATCAATATTTTTCACATCTTATTAACTTTCAGTAAGAAAAAATTAACCCTAAAAAGCTTGAAAATAAAGTATTGGAGCTTTATTGAACAAAATGTGACCTTACTTGCGATGCTTTTCCCTCTTTCATAGAATGGTTGAACACGGAACAATATTTGGTAGAGTACCATTCCTAATGAATAGATGTCAGCTGGTTGAGAGCCGCGTGGAAGCGTTTTTCTCGTCACCAATTCTCGAATAATTTCCGGTGCTTGTTGTATATACTCTGATTAAGTAGAGAAAAAACGGTGGAAAAAATATAAAACGAAATCATGAAATAAAAAACAAATTACTGATATGAGCTGAGATCAGTTACTACTTTCTTGATTTTCTGTCGAACTTTCAGAACGATAATGTTTCTCGATGCTACTTTTATTTTCTAGAATTCTGAGCACAAAAGAAATCAATTGATTGTTTCTTACGAGCATTCAATTTTTATCTACGTAGCACTCAACAATTTTTATAAATGTAGGAAAATGAATTCTACTAAAATGCAGCCTCAAAACTGAAAGCCGAACGAGTATCAGTAGAGCTCCCATGTGTCCCTATCATGCGCAAAGGGAATCCACTGCATTCTTCTTGTTCTAGGGATTCGCTCAACGTTAGAACCCTTCTATGATCTCCACTTAACGGTTGACAACCAGGGAGACGGTTTTTCTGCACGTTCGATTCATAACCAGTAGAACTCCATTACATACGGATCATTTGTACGCTACGCTGCTCTGCTCACTCAGCATTCTATAGCTCCTCATATACACTTGTATCTCTAATTTTTGATCCCTGACGTATTTTAGAACATTGGTTATCTTTCCTCACCTGCATAGTACGGTAAACGCTTAATATCACTTAATATCACTCATTTATTGGTGTTTGGTATAAGGAATACAACATAATCAGGCAAACGAAATGTATAAAGTGGGAAATGTTCAGTTATTCAAAGCTTATGTGAAGTTGTGAGTTATTTAAAGCTTTGTTCTGTCTTAACTAACTAATTTGGCTGCTTTCTTAAAGTCGATGAAAGTGATTCAAAATGATATGTTGTACTTTTGCGATAATTCTTGGGACTCTGTGACTATGTTCCATCAGGTTTGCTGTTCATCTAATATTCTACCAACCTTGTTAAGGATAACTACTGGGAAAAACTTATAGACCACACATAAAAAAAGATTGGGCGGCAATAGTTGCCTATGTCGTGATTGTTTCTCTTTCATGCAGCAACATTGCTTTGCTCCTTTTCAATTGACTTTGGACCTAACATACTAACAGGTAACGGGTAAACGGATGATGATTGCGGTATATTCCTGAGGTGTTCTAGCTTAATGCTTAGTCCGTATGCTACGGTTTTTGATAGGATTTGAAGCAGCATGTCAGATCTGGAAAGAAAGAGTCTTGAAGCAACATAATCGAAAAAAGTGAAGTGGGTATTGGAAAAACCTAAGTGGATAGTAGAAAAGATTTCCTTTATTGCCTTTCTTGTAGTAGTAAGCCCTCATCTCGGCAATGGAGAGCAGCCACAAACGTGTTGTGATTGGTGAACAATCAATGTCACAAACACTATTCACAGCCTCAGCTTTTTCACTTCTTAGTTGTGATCCTTCTTGTTGAAAGTCTTTTTAATTGCTTTTGTTTAGACTTACATGCGTTCAGACAGAGCTAATTAATAATTTAATTTTAATTTTAATTTGTTAATTTTCTGCTCTTTCATTGTATTGGAGCCATCATTGGCATTATTCTCGTTTCTTTACAGCAATATAGTATAGTCAAAATTTACTCTTTTAGAAAATTATCAGTTAGTAACCTTCCTGTTTGTTCACTTCCTACTTAAAATATAATTTTACATACATATAAAGCCAAAAATTTCAAAAAAGCTAAGTATTATTATCTATTCAGTCATTTTTCTTCTTTTGAAGAATGGCTCTTTTGATAACAAGTATACTGCAAGAATTGGTTATCCTATCAGAACGAAAAATGATTTTTATAGGACGTTTTGTCAAGAATCATTTAATGAAAAAGCACTATCAATTGAGTTTATTTCATTTGAGGCCTACATAAGTCGAGCTGTGAAGAAGAGGAATTATTAAGATCACTTGACAAGAAGAACTGTTGTGAACGCTAATGTCGAGATGGCTCTGTAGATTACGACAATGTTATTCGTGATGAACGATGAAAAGAAAACTGCATGACTGCTTTCCAAAAAGGTTGTTACAGACAGTTGATTGATGTCGATACGTTAATTATGCAAATTATAGTGATTCGATGTCTATCAAAACTGACTAAAAAATGAAACGAAATTTGAAATTTCGAAAAAAAAAACGTTTTTAATAGATACAATGGATGGAAAAGAAAAGAATTCGTAAAAATTAAATATTTTGGCAGATGATATGAATAGCTTAATCCAATTTTTGAAATAGAATTCATCAAATTACTTTGTTAGCAAAATTAGCTTCTCAGAAATGAAACTGTACAGTAAGATACAGTGCAGTAATTCTTGCTACTTTCCATCCATTTCACTTACCAATAATAAACCACCACTCAATTTAATGATAATTAATTATTAATGATAATAATGTACATCATTCATAACATTCTGATAGGATAAAGGCATAAAAGGGCTTTAGCTTCTCATCCCATCTATCTTCTTCTGATCACTGTTCTTCGAATTACTCTTATTCGAACTCTTCTTTTACTTCTCCTACCTATTATTGGTGCGACACTCTATCGTTGGACCTCATTAGACTTCTGCTCTTCCACCAATTAACCTCTTCCCTCTCACGAAAGGACTCTTTTTCTTACATACGTTTTCTATTCGTGACACCATCGATAGGCTCATACGTGTCACGGAAGAAAACAGAAAAGTAATAGATCTGTATACAAACATATTTCCTACAGAGTTCGAACGACATGAAGCAAAAGAGGTAATTAAAAAGGCGAAGGGCATAATTCAGCAAGAACTAGACCAGGTCA
>KN717417.1:0-10072 GCA_000816705.1 Dictyocaulus viviparus | reverse complement strand
ATTAAGATTACTGAACCCTATGCCCATTCCAGTCACAAGAGCCTTCTCATCACTTCCCAGTCGCAAAACATTTTCACCAACATCGCTTTCCGCAATTTCTCTATTCCATTCTTTTAATTTGAACTGAATTTCGAAAAAACATTTCAGATGTCGCAAAGCATGAGCACTGAAAAATAATTTTTCAAGGAATGACTACACCAACCTGAAGCGTAATCGGCGTTTACTGACAAAATATAAATCTATTAATATCAATAAGCTCACCTGTAAACCGTCAGGGGCCCAAACAAAATTTTGACACATCTTTTTGTCCAAGAGCCATAAAAGAACAGGCTAAAATCTGAGAAGAAGAATCAAGACATCCTCCCTAAAGTGATCTAATACAATATATAAATAACAAATTGCAAATTTTCGCATGTATGAAAAGTAAGGGACACGTAACGCAGCGGCGGAGGTGCGGCATAAAACGCAGGCCTGAATCAGTTCACGGTCAGCCCACAGACCTAACAAATCCATCATCTCACCACGGTCAGTAAATTGGTATCAGAGAAATCAGTCATCGAAATGTCACTGAATTGCGGAATTCTCGAAATCGTGTGTGAAAAATGTGTGGTCTCGAGAACTACACTACGAACTGAGTCCCATTTTATTAAAATCATCTCGCAAATCCTAAATTTGAAATGTTGCAATAAATATATGGGAGTGAAATAGTTACAATAACTTTTTGATAGCCTGCTCCACATTCAGCTGTAGGAATTTCTTCCGCATTCGATCTAAAAAATTCGATAAGTAACAGACTAGACATGCACGAATATCGAATGATTAACCCTAACTTCACATGTAGCTCTCTGTACCGAGAACGAGTTATCGGACCGCTTCTCACCTTTCTGAGAGTCCGTACTACTAACAACATGCCGTTGGCTAAAACTGGTTGAAGCTTGTTGAAAAAATTTTCGTATAAAAAACAAATACAGACTGCATTCACTAATTCTTTACATTTCTCTTCTAATCACATCTTATATTTTGAACGCTCTTATAGCTATTTTAAATTTAATAATTTCCGACTAACGTATAAACAGGATTCCTAAAATTTAATATACCAAGGATACTACTCGTACTACTTAAGTGTTTTTCCGTTGAGTAATTCCTCAGTAAAGTAAACTACATCAAAACAGGAAAGTTATATCACAGATACATATGTCTTAAAAAACTCAGAGATAGGAAAAAAGTAGTGTTGGTTTAAATATCTGACGTTAAAGAAAAACTTATATTATAACAGATAAAAAAAGCTCCCGTTTTATATTTTTTCAACAAGAAAATATTCAAAATTCCCAAAAAAGCCTGTGAAAAATTAGGCCAATGGTTTTCTCTCCTCCTTTGTCCTCGTTGTTATCGAGTTCGAAGAACTACAAACTACAACTACCCCAATCAAAAAAGGAATCGCGCGAACTACTCACAAAGCGCTTGAAGGGTGTCTTTTTGAAGTTAACCTGTTAACATAATACTAATCTGATTCCCACAAATCAAATCCTCACAGTATATCATCCCTTCGAGATCGACGAAATGAAGATTGCTTTAACAACGACAAAATATGATTTTGTCACAGAAAACGATGACAGGTGGACAAGAAGAGTTCCGAACCGGAACACCTAATGATGCAAACCCGGTGCTAAATAACCACCTGCAAAATGGAATGTGTTTATTGATAACGCCATACTATATTTGCAGCTGGAAAGAAATTTTGACTAAAAAAGTCTGTGTTGTTGTCATCAAAATGAACGATAATTGCGCAAACAACTGAGAAATTCAAGTAAAACGATAAAGAATATGCCATAAAAAATATCTCCTGTTTTCACAAATGTTCATCCTCTCAATAATTGTGTTAAATATAAAATGTATCAAAAATATGAGGACATTGAATCACTTTTGTCTAAGTACATTTTGTTTTTCACTATTAATATTAATACAGGTACTAGAATTAGCCGTCACAGATAATCCCGCCTTTATTCGACACAGAATAGTTTTGATGTATTTTGCTTCGTATTCTAATAATCAATACTGGCACATATTGAAAACAACGATGGATTTCGTAAATACAGATCTCCATGCATTTCTTTCTATGCTGTACTGCTAAAGTTATTCCTAGTGCACGTTTTTTCGTTGCATTGCTCAGAAAGTTTCAATTCCACTCAATTTTGAGATTACACGCATAATTAAAACTTTCTTAATACTGAAGCCATTAAACAAAGTATACCAGGACCAAAATTTTTTCAATAGGAAAAGAAACACACATAAATATCCTTTCATTAGACTTTTCCCTCATATTCATTCGTTTCACTTTGGTCGTTTGAAGACCAAATGGTCGAGTTGTACTAACAGAAGGTATAATAGACACGTCATTGAGTGCTTTGCAAAAACGAACTCTTTTTCTGAAAGAAAAGTTATCAAATCAATTCGGAAAAACGAGGAAAAGCTCAAAACACATTGTTCTTGTTAACCTAGAACAAACCTTGCGATTAGAGCAAAGCTTTTGTTTCAAACTTTATATTATTGAGCTTACATCGAACACCAGTGAATTGGTATCAGAAGATTGTTGAAACGGTATCAAAAGACCGTTGAATTCATATAAAAACCATAAAATAGAATAAGAAGCTCCAATTTAATAGCGCTTGCTCATCGAAAATTATTATATGGTCCGATCTTATGTTCAATCACCATGATTAAGTGAGATGTGACGCATTCCATATATATCTACCAACAATATAGTTGATCCTTGTTGTTATCCTACTGTTATGAGATGTTATGGTTCAAGAAATCTAAACTATGAGCGATCCGTTTATACGTAGCAAAACAAAGTCGTCTCAGAATCAGAGGCGGAAAATTTTTTACTATTACCACAGTCAACTAAGGGACGCAGTGGTGGAGGTGCCACAGTGACACGCAGGCCCAAATTAGTTCACGGCGACCTCCAGGCCTGCAAAGCCCGCTATCCATCCATGGTCGGTAAAGTGGTGTCAGATAAATCTCGATGAGATATCTAGCAATAAGATGGTGAAGAGTTATCTGCTCAATCAACTGCGTGGACTAGGACTGCATTCAACTACCCCTATGATATCACGTTAAACACAAATGTGTAGGCACATAGGGATTAATCAACGCCAAAGCTTACCTTCTCTTATCGTACCACAATCAGCCCCTGTCTTTTGTACGTAGAGAGAACGGTTATAATACTATAACTCTTGTATAGTAAACATAAACCGCCCCAAATAAAGCCCGATGACAAAAAGTTTACATTTATCAAATTCTATATTATTCATTGAATACGCCTGGCACACAAATTTAAGAAAAGTTTGAATTAATAAATATTACTTTGCTGATTTCAGCTCAAAATCATAATTGGCATCATCCACGGTGTTATGGTGAGCTATCATCGGTTTTTTTACCTAACCCCCTTCCCCCTTTTTTTTCACCTTCTTCATCCATCCCTGAATCAAGCCTATAAAACCATTATGGAATTCACGGAAGAAATGTGTAACTTCTAAGTATGTATCGTTAGATTGCTAGTGGTCGGTTGCCGTTGCACATTAAAGAAGCGTATTTTACTTCCTTAGTATATATTTAGAAGTAAAGGGGCGTAGTAATAGTAAAAGGGGCGTAGTAATAGTAAAAGGGGCGTAGTAATAGTAAAAGGGGCGCAGTGACACGCGGGTTCGATCGTAGTTCCCAGGCCGACCAAGCCTTCCATCCTTGAGGTGTCGGTGAATTGGTATCAGAGTATTCCGTGAGGGAAATCAGCACTAAATCAGCAACATAGATTGTTATCAATAGAATGTTAGCGCATAAGGACTTCACAAAACGTATTCACTTCCTTACTTGGAAGAAAAAAAGCAGTCGAGAAAATGAGATCAGATAAGCTTTGACGCTGATTCTTGTTAAGGTATATGCCTACGTACCCAATTTTAACATGGCATCATGGATGTATTTGAATGCAATTCTGTTCTACATGTTTTGAATTGAACAGTTTATACCAAGCCAATATTGCCATTCTTACCCACATCCCTCGGGTACAACATTATCGAGCCCAGTGAGATGGCAAGCTTAGTACGTTTAGGGGTGACTAAGAATCTGCGTGTGCTGATTCAATCTAGATATAAAAATTGATCAAGAATCAACTAACGTTCAACAACTTTATTAATATAGAATACCATATATTTATTCTATTAACGCAATTCGTAACAAACTTTTTATACTTTGTCACTGAATTGCGGAATTCTCGAAATCGTAAAACAGGATCCCACTGTACATCAACGTCAACTTTTATATGCGATAATGGCGACGTGTTTTTCCCTGAGCGCGTCCTCACCATCACTTCAGCAAATAAATAGTGTAATTACTCTACCAAATTTTCTGCTTCAAAATGAGCACCGAACGGATAGTGTTCTCATTAAATGGATCTTTTTCACACAGAAGGAGGAACAACGTTGGACAAAACCAGAAAAAAACAAAAACAAAAAACAACAAAAAACGGAGACCTACATTGCTCAACAGAAATACTGCAGTGAAAACCTATCTCGGTTTGATATGGCTCTGACGAAAAACGAGACTCTAAAAAAAGCGTTAGCTATCAGCAATCAGTTATAAGAAACGCCGGAATAATTTGATATATGTAGCAGAATAATTGCCATTACTAGATGCTACTTCCGGACAGTGTCATAAATCTAAACCAATAATTTCATAAATCATTTTACATAAACCAGTAATCAAAAAGCAGGCGGTTATACGAGAGAATCACACGACTTACCATCAGAATTCCATACCTTCTATCAACATTTAAAACAGTAAAACTCGTTATTAGTGCAGCAACTTAGAGAAAAGCTAACACTACATTGGGATTTTAGATCTCAGAAAAAAAAAAACAGGCCATTAGGTATTATCAACAATACAACGATAATCACTATTATTCTTCCAAAAATTCTAAAAGCATGACAAATAAATAATTAATGGTTAACATTCATGAGTGTCCATGTTGGAAGCCTGGCAAATGGACATAAAAAGTAGTACAAAACACAAAATAACACATTTTAGAGCTTGCAATAAATCACAACAGAAATCAATTTCTTGTAAACTTAATGTGAAGAAGACAATGAAATGCCAGGTCTGAAGCACACAGGAAAATGTTACCGCAGAGCAATTAGCGCATAAACTAAAACATTTTTTAACTTCTAAAACAAAAAATCAAGGAAGAACTCCAATGTCGTGCCTCGGAAGTTAAATTGATGATTCTTATGGTGACAGGAACACGAGGAAAAATCATACTATTCAAACCATTCACTTTCGCGCTCATTATTTGCTGAAAATTATGAAATAAGTGTTTCCATCATCAGAGCAACTAAAGAATACGATTGTTTTACATTGTTATTTGCAACATAACATTCTATATTGAGGTTAACCAGTTCCTAGGATTTCAATGAAATCTTCGTGTTATATCATTTCACATGAAACGGTGACATTATTGGAGCAATGAGGCTTTTGTATCAACACTACTAGTTGACGAAGTTCAATCGTTTCGTCCTAGGAATCCTGTATTGTCCGTTGAGATCAGTTTCCCTTATGCTTTAATTAAGTTGCAAGCTATATTCATTATTCTTAATACATTTTGATTTATATCCGTGCTTTTCCTGATATTGTCTGAGATTCCTACCAATTTTTTGTAATGCGTCGACTACTTTTACAAACTACGAACTAATTTTTTCATCGAAAATGTTTTGTTTATGCTAGTTTGTGTATATCAACGTGAAGATTTCACTACTTGTTTTGGTAAATATTTCACCGCAATATTTGTTCGAGGTGAGAATGTTGGTCGTAATATGCAAGAGTACACTCGTGAACCTTGGTGGGTGTTTTTGAGCTGATCCAATGGCTTTCTTATCCCTTAAATGTTTTTCTATTGATGATTTTATTCAATTTATTGTACTAAATATTTAGCCCTTATCGGATTGGTGATGACCTGGGCTCTGCATTTGCGATGGGTTTTGTTGGAGGTTCGATCTTTCAAGCTTTTTCAGGTTATAAACATGCAGCGAAAGGTCATAAATTGGTAGGCTTTCTTTCTATATGAAGGAGATGATTGGTTTGTAATTATTTGAGCTACTTTTTGTATTCTGTCTGTTTCTTAAGTAACGACATTTATTTCTAATTCCATATCAAATTTAAGCTCGGGATGTTGCGTGAAGTGAGAATGCGTAGCTCTGTCACGGGTGTTCAATTCGCTGCATGGGGAGGAATGTTTAGCACTATTGACTGCTGCTCAGTCGCCATTCGGAAAAAAGTGCAGAACGTTAGAAGTTAATGTTTACTCTCCACTGTATTCGCTATTTTTCAGTTTTTTTTTTTCTTTAAGAATACCCTTTCAATTCTATTGCTTTTGGAGGCTTGACGGTAGCATTATTAGCGATTCGAAGTGGACCTAAAGTTATGGCTGGACCTGCTATATTAGGTTCGGTGATTCTGGCCATGATTGAAGGTGTTGGTTTAATAACGACTCGATGGATGGGATCGATGGTAGATCCCACTGCGCCTCCTGTAAATATCATTATACTTTATTTTCACTGGTTTATTTACATACCATTGTCTTTAAAAATAGGATTTTTTGAAAGTTTGGTCTTTAGGTGGTACTGCTAGACTATATTTTATGAGTGGTAGTTACAATCTTTTATCCTGAAGAATGATCTCAGTCAATATAAAGCTATTGGCGTCAAATGAAATGACCTGTTTATATGTAATATTATTCATTATTTCAGTTGACTAATTTTATCCGGAGGCATTAGATGATCCCAGAAGCTTGCCACCACCAAAAAATCAAGCGGAGCCAGGTCTAAACGATAACCATTTAAAAATGCCTTTTGGTTTACCGTCAGCCCTGCCAAGAATATCGCAACTTTGAACATTTGTTATGGGTAATGAGAAAACGTTTGTTCTTTCTTGTCGAAGAATATTATGAATTTAATCAAAATTTAAATTTGTTGAAATTTTCTCTTTAGAATAGTACTAACTTTCATATTTGATGTTTTGAGCATTTGAGCTAATAGATAAACTGGCAATCGAATTGTTAATTGCGAATTCAATGAAGTCTGATTAGTGATGCGGTGTTATTTTTACTTGCTTTATTTTCCGATATCAGAATGTACCAAGGAAGAAAGGACAAAAGTTTTTCCTATTGCTATTTGAGTCACCAATATACCGTTGCTTGTGTTGTAAGCTATGTTGTGCAGCTGATTTGTTGTTACCATGGAACCTTGTTTTATTATTTTTTTTCTATCCTCATTTTCATGAGCTAATCATCGAATAAATGCCGTTCAATTTGACTAAATAGTCCATTCTTGGCTGTATCTTGCTTGGTTTCAGATTTGTCCATATTTGATCGTTTATATTGTAGATCCGTTGGGATGCATTTTAAAAAATAATTTTTCATCATCAGATCAGAGTTTTTTGTATTAATGAAAGAAGTTATAAATATTGGTGAATGATTTATGTGGCTAAGTACCAGCTCTATCAAAATGCATAAAATAAGTAGTACTCTACTAACTCATACTTTATGGTCATAATTTGCAATGTTTTCAGTAATGTGTCCATGAATATATTTTCTAGAGTTGGGAGTATTGTTGTTTTTTCTAGAAAGCGATAAGTTTTATTTGCTTGGACTTATTTTGATTTGAAATAGATTAGTACGATACGCTGAGTAGTCAGTATGCCATTCTTCTGAAACTTGCTAAAACGTTCAATGACTTAACAAGGCGTTTATATACATAACTCACGTAGTTGTTAAATTTACTATGGTTCATCGTATAATTGATGATCTGGTGACGTGTGATGTAATTCGAAGGTATTCTCTGTTGTTAGTACTTGGAAGATTTCTGAAAAAGAATATGGAGTAGTAAATTAGGCTAATTATGTTTTTGAACTGTAAAGTCGTTTTTTGTATGCATTTCGAAAAACCTTTTTGTTTGGAGTTTTATTACTTTGTTCTCGAGTCAATCATAGGATTCGTTTATCTACATCAATACGAGCTGGTGAATATAAGAAACATGAACTTGACAAGGAATTTTTCGCAGAGATTCAACGGAAAGTCTTAGAGAAGAAACAAATATTGAAAAGACTTTCTCTGTCACATCCAAAGTAAGCTTGGAATCTTTATTATTCGATTCGCATCTTATTATAGTTGTTGGGATGATTGTGTGCTGTGAGTCTTACTAATAATTATAAAATGTTACAATGGAGCATTTAGTTATTAAAGAATGGTCAACTGAAGCCAATGCATAGATCAGGTTTGCATTCAAGTATCTCCATGGTATCCCATTGATCACATATACGTAATCGAATCCCGCAAAAGGGATTGATCAACACCTAAGATCTCTTTTAAGCATATCTAAATTCAACTGCATGTTAATTTTTAGGGCAAGAGGAATAAGTTCGTCTATTTCAAACCTTCACATTTCAATGAATAGTGTTCAGTCAAAACATTTAAATTCGTTGGAATCTACTGTAAATACGGTGACAAATGTTCTTTCGCAGTTGTCTATTGAGGTAATTTTAGTTTTTGTGTTAATCTGTTAACTGTTTGAGTATAAATGAGTATTAGTTCATTTGTTATCGTATGATTATTTATTTATTTTTCTTGTTTCTATTATATAATGGAATGCGCTGAACATTCCATTAATGGTTAGTATTTCTTTTGCTTTAGACATCAATTCAAGCACTGAAATGTGATTGCTAATAATTCTAAATAATTTTACACTTTTGTGCGTTTAAAAAGTTCGAATTGTATCGGTGTAGAAGTTAGATTTCCTATCATAAACTTTCATGTTTTTTAATTCATGTAACTTAGATTGTTGGAAACGGGACATGTCATCTACGTAGCTGTTTCGCATTACGCACTACTTTGAAAATATACATTTTTAATTGTCCTGAAAGCACATGTCGCTTCTTACCGCAGCTCCGAATGAAATCTTTTAATGTCAATGATATCTTCATTACTCGCGGTCAGTATTCCTATTCAATTTTTTGAGGTATTTTTTTTTGTACTTTCGGGAACAAATTTAATATAATTTTTGCAGTTTAGCAAATTTCGCGGCGCTCAAAGCCATAATGAATCAAGGTTTTTCGCGAAAATCCTGTAGATGCGCAATAAGAACGCTTACTTTTCTCATTTTTAAGTCATCGTTTTCGTTGTAAAAACGGTTGTCATAAAAGTTGACGTAGTGTCACTAAAAACAGTAAAGATCATCTAAATATTGTTGCGGAAGATCTCCTTAGAGTCTTTTAATTTTTTACAAGAAGGTCGTGTAGTCCACAGCCAGGAGAATTTGCATTGAGATGCAAACTGTAGTACAATATACGTGGATCCGCTTCTAAAACAAAGCTTCAGTGATTTAAAGGTTTGTCAGTCGCTATCAGGATAATCAGGAAGGAATAGGAATGCTGACTTAGTAGCATATTGATCATGTAAAATCAATGTAGACTACTGGTATTCTCTACGACTTCTCACCAATATTATTACAACGAATGCGTGGCGCATCTTCGCACAGGAAGAAAGATCGAATCATTGCTTTTTCTAGTGATATTTTACAGATTTCATAGTGCATAGTGATTACAATAATCATAGTGATTTTTATTGAAGGAGATTAATAATTAAGGTTCTGTTAAGTATGACCACAATGTAACAAAACGTTTTTGGTTTGTAGTCTTAGTTGGACATCTAGCTCTGCAGTCCTGGCAATTCTGAGTGATCACAGATTACTCGTTTATTTGGACTAATTGTTCTATTAGGGAAGTATAATTATGCAGTTGGTCATACATAGAGCTATGAATATTCTTTTTAGCAATTTAGCTGTCACTTGTGTTTCCTAATTTGTGGCAATGTTCATAATTTACTAAATAAAACTCGTGCGGTAATGCACAAGGGGATAATTAATTTGATTTATGCGGTCATGCTTGTTGTTCGATCATTTTGTCGGAAATGGGTTACAGAGTCGTCTAAGGGATTCTGAAATTTACAAGGTGTTCCAATACGCTATTG
>KN717406.1:0-10261 GCA_000816705.1 Dictyocaulus viviparus | reverse complement strand
CCTGGGTTGGATTTTCTTTTGCAAGGTCAGCGGTTTGTTTGATTGAATAGACCACACAATTGACATAGACTTTTTAGGCTCTGATGAAGGCGATTCTGCCGAAACGTTAGCCTGTCTCTGTGTTGTATTGTCTTCTCAATAAAACATTGTTTACCAACCTCAAGTATTGCTATACAAAGTCACAATCAAGATATTATTATTATTATTATTATTAAAGGTGAGTATTTGGGATGATGTGGGTTTGACCAGATGTTAAAACTTTAGTTTAGGCTTTTCTTTTGCAAGGTCAGCGGTTTGTTTGATTGAATAGACCACACAATTGACATAGATTTTTTAGGCTCTGATGAAGGCGATTCTGCCGAAACGTTAGCCTGTCTCTGTGTTGTATTGTCTTTTCAATAAAACATTGTTTACCAACCTCGAGTATTGCTAAACAAAGTCACAATCAAGATATTCAATGTTACAATAGTTGTTCAGTTCTGTCGCGCACACTTTGGCTAGCCAACGGATCGATTTATGCATGATGTTGCAATTTAGCGTACGATTTTTGTTCAAAAATACTTTCAAAGTGTTCTAAATGTATAAAAATCATCAGCGTATAAATTGAACTCTACTCAAATTTCACTAGCAGTTGAGAAAAAACGCTTGAATTCACGCAGTTTAGTTATCGCCAATAATTTGTGACATATCAGGAAAAAAACATCTTTTTGCATGCACTTTCGTATGTATTTCAACTACATCTTTGATGTATAGTGTCTGTAACTTCTAAGCTTCTCTAGCAAATATTAACTTAGTAGGTGCCTAGATTTCCTCTTGCTTCTCCTGTGGGTGGGATACAAATTTTCAGGAGTAAATTAGGCATTAGTAAGTGATTTATCCATAGATAACACATTCTATTATTGTTAAAAACCAACATATATTCAACACTCGAAACAACAAACAAAATTACACACACAGTGACGTGACACGACATAACTGATTACCACTATGAGAATAGGTTACGGTCGACACTGCAATTTTGTTTTAAAATCTGTCATCATCTTTTTCAGACACGCACTGGATCATTTCTACTCGGTTTGCTTCAAAAAATATTTGTCTGATACTAACTCGCTTAACAAACGTGATAGCTTTCTTTCCAGTCGAGCCATATTTTCACTTCCTACTAATTTCAAATGTTGGAATTCAAACATTCGTCAAAAATGATATCAAACTGATATTTCCGTCCTTTAGTCTTTGTTCTAAAAGCAACTAACAAAAAGCATTATGATTTTCGTTTCGGATACCACTTGTCGGAAATGTACTTATATGTTTTCATCTTTCTAATCTATAACATCCTGAATTCAATAATATTAATACAATTTATTTACAGATCACATTTGAGAGAAAACCAATTCGGTCGTATATTTGCTAGATGAACAAAAGATTCGTTCACTAACACGTCACATCTGTGTAGGTTTCGTCGTGTTGGTATGCTCTTCGCACCTTGGCCCTGCCACGCGGGTCTTTGTTTTGATTGCGGCTTATACCTCAAACTTGGGTAATTAAACCTTTATTTAAACAGAACACAAAAATATTACATCACGACTACAACAACGATAAATTAAGAATATACATGATAGGATTCATAGGATGTGATAATTCAATCAGATACAATAGATGAGAATGATATGTGAAGAACAAAAACAATTCGTCATGAGATAATTATGGAAATTGTACAAGACATATGATAACATGGGGCAGCGATGATCAGTTCAATAGTGAAGGTGAAAGGAGGTTTAGGGGTTATGAGAGAAGAGTAATGAGGAGTATACTTACTGTATCTGCTTATATAAAGAGGAGGCGGAGAATTCGGTATGAGGAAATAATGTCCTTTTTCTGTTCTTTAACTAAGTTCGATTCCTGAAAGAAATCGAAGTTATGAAATAATTATGACCTTTTACGAATCAGGACATTTGCACTTTCACTCGCCTCCACCATTTCGAACTTTCGATACGATGACTCATAACCACAATTAATATGATATGTAATATTTGACACCTAATGACAGATATTTGTCACATATAAGTAGCAAGCATACTCCGTTATGGAAGATGTTTGCTACAACATTATCCCAAAAAAGGACATTCTCAATAACTAAATACATGGTAATTATACAAGCTGAAATAAAAGTTGACGAAAATTTCTGGAATTTTGTGACCAAATGAGAACTTATTCAAGGTGTATCAATCGATTTCCATCTACCATTTTTGTAATAATTTGATTAAATGAAAGTCGATAGGCTTCACAGTCGCACGCCTCGCATGTAAAGCGCACGTGCATGCCGCATCAAAAACATGGATGAGGAACGCTTCGCTTGCTTGTAAAGGTCAGTTAGTAAGAAGTAAAAGTAAGAATAAGCAGAAAGATTCAGTTAGTAAAACAATGTAAAAAACTCAGGCTAACTAACAACATGGCTAAAGCACAACCTGTTTCAAGGAAACAGGATAAACATGATTTCTCATTAAATTACAAACCTCTCGCAAAGCCTAACATAAATATGCTTACAGAATAGCATAACATGTACATAATAAGATGCATAGGATATTACCTTTGGAATTAATAGATTTGTTTTTTGGTAATACCTAATCTCCTTAAGCGCTCGAGTACCTGGGCGATAGCGATACTTCCCCTTCACTTTACTCACACGAGAATGAGGATCGTATCTTGGCACACCACCAACAAATAAAGAAATTTATGAGCATTTTGCATTATACAAATACATAAGCTACATTGAATGAGGTAAAAAAGAAGTCTCAAAAAAAGTGGGAATTTTGAACACTTCAGGTGCAACCAATATAAATAATGTACTTGAACGGACCGAGCTGGTACCTAATGATGAAGCAGCATTAAGATTAGTAGTTCGACCATTTATATGTTCCATATTTGATCCTCTGTGAGTTTTTTTGCGGTCGAGAAAGCCTCCCATTTTTTCTCCATTAGCGAACATATGTCGATCAATGCGATTTTCAATCCTACACAAAATGACGTTTTTATCACTATTTTAACAACCATATTTCTATGATTCAAAACAAATAGATGGCGACTCTTTAAATTCTTTGTACCCTGCAAATTTTAAGTGCCTTAAAAGCTACGTAACAGCCATTCTCACATTAGGCGATCGCATAACGACAAACTATCACAAAATCGAATAGTTAAAGGTGCTCCGCGAGCACCATAAAAATGCGTCACATTTTGCGACAAATGCAATTACACTAATATCCCACACTCGACAATATTCGACAAGTTATTCTAATTTGAATAGAATGGAACAATGTGATGATAAAAGCGATGAATAATTGTAAGAAAGGCACCTACCTATGTCTAGGGACGTTTTCATTCCAAATCCTTGATCTCGCATCAGTAATAGTTGTTGAATCTCGCGGGCTATAAAATCTTTCGTCTCAAATCAGACATAGTATTTTTATTCATTGGAATAATTAGAATAAGTCGTAGGATATCACCTCTATAAAATTGCATTGAGTTTAACATCTAACTAGATCCTTTTAACGAGAAAAAATAGTAGCGCTTTCTTACGTTTCATAAGATATTGCGACCACTGAGATCATTATAATCTTAGTTATACCGTTAAGGAGGCGAATTACCACCAACATCACCAAATGAGCCTTGCGATTTGTATCTTTGTAAGAAATACAACTTTAGCAACGCACTGCTCTCGATTAACACACATACATCATACCTCCTCAGTTTTCCCATTAAATACTGTATATGCGGGGTGCTTTCTCACTTTGAAACCGTCTATATGCTCATCCTATATGAATGTTACTTAAAAACAATTATTCATTACTTTTACCACCATATTGCATTTACGTTAGAATAACTCAAGATGGTAAGTGTTGTGAAGTTTGCTGTTTCATTTATACTGCTACGTTAATACAATGATCTAATTAATTATGTTTCGTGCGTACTCTACAGCCAGCAACTACCCATGAAGTAGGCAGAGGCAATATAAACAATGTGAAAGCAAAATTGAAGAATAACTATGATGAGGTATCTCCAAATAAAAATGAATAAATTGTCCACGCACCAAAAACTGATGAAAAACGGTTATGAGACTCTATACGTAAATTTGTAAAGATAATAAGAAAGTGGATGAACTCCGACGTAGTTAAAGATCACAGGATAAAATCAGCCTCACAATAGATTCTCGCCTCAAATGTACTGTCGATGCTATAGACAACACAGTGAGGATAGAAACGTATTATAAATAAACGATATTCTCAGCAAGGTAGAGAATTTATAAGCCATTTTCTTGATATTTTCAAGTTTCAAATCTATTTGCAATGTCAATACATATGCTCATCAGTAGTACCGCGAGAATACTAAAGCAAGCAATATTAAACACATTCTTGATAAATTGCTATCCATCAAATATTGAATTTTTGCGTCTTCAATTTGATCTTAAATTTACGCGCAGTTGAATCCACAAAACCGTTTCAATAAACTGAGAATTTCACAATTTATTCATTAATATGACTGGTTAATAATGATCTGAAAGCTTAACATTGTATTTTACACTAATTCATCACTATTTATGTAAACGTTTATCGATTTTAAACCATGATCATCCATTTTCGTGCAGCTCAATCCACAAAACCGTATCAATAAAGTGAATATTCCACAATTTATTCATTAATATGACTGGTTATTAGGGATTCGAAAGCTTAATATTGAATTTAACACCAATTCATCATTCATTATATTACCTTCTATCGATGTTAATTTATGATCTTCAATTTACGCACAGCTCAATTATTACTTCTACAGCTCTCCGTAATGAAGTGTGCATTAGTGAAAGTCGAATATCGTCGTCAGCTACGTTTGGCATATTTCAGTTCTCAAAATGACGTCTAATTAGTTGCTTTTTCTTTTAAACTTGTCGTCATTTTTTTTTCGCTATTTAGTTAAACGAAATGCAGTTGACCTTCAGAGTTTGCGCTGATTTGTCCATTCTGATTGACGAAATCTAGATGGATTCGCACTCCACTAACTTCCATGTCAACCAGGATTCTTTAGATTTTCTTGAATATAATTTAATATAGTCAGTTCATTTTTAGGGCATTTACATCAATGCTTTCCTATAAGTTTTAGTAACTTCACTTAGCAGAATTAAAGTCGCTTATTTTCTAATGATAACAATTGAAATGTTGGAAAATGAGAATGGATTGTATTTTTTGTCTTTTGGATTGCATTTCATTAATTAATTCTAATGCTTGAAAGGACAGATAAGCTGGCAGATCAAATCAAAACAAAAAAGAGGAAATTTAAAGCACGTCATTGTTTTCTGAATGAGGATCTACAAAGTCTTCGATTCTGCCACATTCAATGCCAGATTCGTCGCTTTAAGCGACTTTATTTTCAATGATTTTCATTTTGTAAAAATTATTATGAATGTGTTGGCTTCTGTTAGGTCTGAAGGTTCTTGTGCTTCTCAAGTAGAGAATGATAATAAGAATAAGTAGGTTTTTTCAAACAACGTCTCACCTTGCGTGACCGAACCGACAAAGCTGACGAAATTTTCGAATAAATTTTTTATATATAATTCTTTAGATATACTTTGATTGATCATAGTAGTGTTGTTTTCTATGTATTGGTTTTCAGGTGCATATCGAGCGTCTCTCTTTAATGATGATGTTTGATCTTGACTTCGAGGTTGCTGAGTCCGCAATATTCGATCATCTTCTGAAGATAGCGTGAAGTGGCACAACATTCCGACATTTGTCCTATACTGGTTTTATCCGACTCGACCCTACTAATGATGTCGTACAGGTAGGTATGAATCAAATTCTCGCTGAATATGCCATAATACAAGTGTATACCAATGTTCCATATTAACCAAATGGCATTACATCTAATGAGTCAAATATTTTGTGCTTGCAAAATAGTTGTAGATGATCGTGGTCACTCCCCTTGTTAAGATTTGATATAAATGTTGAACATACTTGTGGGATATATTTTTCTTTTTCTTCATCCTTTCAAAAGCAATACGATATATTTTGTACATTTTTTCAGTGTCCTGTTTATTTGTTCACAGGAAAATTTCACATTTTTATTATTACAAAGCTTAACGCATCGGTTTAAAAGAATTTAATGCGCTGTAACACTGGAAAGGAGCGAGCGTGGCGCAGTGGTGGAGGTGCTACAGGAATACAGGTCCATAACAGGTTTGTGGCTGTTCCTAAGCCCATCATGCCGCCTTCCTTTTTGTGATCGGTAAAAGTATACTAGGAAAATTTGTGTATGATAAACAGCACTGACTTTATTAAGAGTGATCCACTTATGTCGTTGCATAATCAACTCTCATTAAATTAATCTCCACGACATGACGTTGAGCATGAACCACTTATACGCATCTAAAAGAGGTTGGTCAACACTAATTCTCAATTTGTTATTTTAAAATTAGAAATGTTTTTATTTTGCTTTCTGAAAATTTTAATTTTCAATGTTTTGTTTTTGTAAGTGTTCGTTTAGAGCATAAGAAATCCCACCATTGTTAACCTTCGAATGGCTTCATTACAGAATTTTCTGGACAGCTGTAAAGTGAAAAGCCTTCGTATGACAATGATGCGAGGTCCTTACATTCCACCCCAACCAGATTATATGATTGGAAAGGTTAGGTGTAAAACTCGACGTCAATTTTTCAACATTAAAATTCATTTCATGACAAACATATTAAAGAAGTCACGAGAAACCTAAGAAACACTATTCAGCGATGTTCATAATTCCGTTTTAGATAAAAAATCTCGATCATTTGGAATTGGGAGAAGTCGTCGACAAATCGAATATTTTCAACTCTCTTATCACCTATGAGAAGTATTCAAGGTGTTCCCGAGTGTTGAGGACATTCACTGTTTTCAACATTGGTAGATACACTGTTGGGAAACTGCTGGCGAAAATGTGGGACCGGATGCCTGTTGCTTAAATCTGGATACAGACTGTTGTGTTTTGGCTTGCAAAGACACTTGTTCATTCCTACGTTGATGGCAGATCTTGACCATAGGAATTTTGTCTTTGCTGAGCTGTTCGAGAAAATGTGTCACCAAGTGTCTGCTGTTCAAATACAGAAGTAAAGTGTTGTGGTGCAGTCTGTGAAGACGGTTGTCCAGTTGCACTCTGATCTTAGGAAGTTGGAAATTGTTGAGAACATGCTTGAGAATGGTTCTGAATATACTTTGGTTGGTCGTAAATAGGTTGTGATTGTGGAAGAGTTTCATCTGGTGCGGCTTGACTGTAGACTGCTTGGACTAATGCATGACTGAGTTGCTTTGTTCCGCCTAATGAGGGTCCCATACTATGCATACTTTGATCGTACGTAGGTTGAACACGTTGAAGAGTTATGGATGGCGAATTCTGATCAAATTTTGTTTGATCGTAATTAGATTGTGTTTTCTGAAGTGATGTATGTGAATACGCTCCAGCTTATGTCGGTTGATTGTGAGGTCTGACTTCTCGCTTCATTGGTAGCACGTGCACCTGCCCAACATTTTGTGGATGCTTCTGATGTAATTTAAGCCCTTGTATGGGCTGCGCAGTAACGGAGTCTACCTGTTGTCTAGTTGGCGTTCCGTTTTTATCCTAAAAATAATAAATGATTTCAATAGTATAATTAAAAGGCATAGATCTTTATAGAAACATTAGTTATACTAATCAATAAGTGCTTACCTTAACGACCTGCGGCATACTGTGAACAGAGGTCTCCCTATGGTGGATTTGTTTAAGCATTCTTCCCATTTTGGATAGATCGTCAGCAGTCGTAGACAGGTTCACGTTCGATGCCAGTGAATGCTCACTAATTATTTTTATTACCATAGAAGCTCAACTGCGAAGGTGTACGAGCTTGGTAAGGACTATCTAAAATGATAAAATTTGTAGTAACTATTTAAAATGTCAAAAAAAAAAACGCTGAACACAACGCGTAGACGTTGCTGCTGTTGTGCACACTAATGTTAAGAATGCAGATAAGGCCCATTTATGCATTATCCAAATCTGAAAGTGAAATCAGTAGAAAACAAAGCTGGAAAGACCAAGCTTTTGTCATTGAAAATTTGCATACAATTAAGCCTTAACAACTCTAATTCATAAGAGAAATCACGGATATTAATTAATAAAAATTAAATGGACAATCAGTCGTCCTCATAAAATATCGTTAGGAAAAACGAGAAATACATTCTGAAGCAGATTTGTTACCTTTTATAGCCTCGTTCAGAGAGGTCATTGTTGATCATTTTTCGATCTGCATCAAATTCAGGTTATCCGTTTTCATCGCACATTCAAACCATCATGTTTGGCAAATTTTTTCATTCTTTCATGATCTCTTCTAGTTATTTTCATAAAATTATCGGTTTTGTTTATTGCCATCAGTTCATTTTAAAACCATTCTTTTTTTTGAAAAAAAAATGGTTTTGAAATGATTTTAACAATTGTTTTTGATTGTAGATTTTAACAATAATCAATATTTATATCAATCAAAACACAACAATCATCAATATCAATTTCAGTGGTGTCTAAGAAAATTTGATTTTTGAAGAGTTAGAAATGGGTCAAAAAATTGTCATTTTGTATGTTTTTTTTCATTCTCTAACAATTGTCTAAAGTTACGAGTATGTCTAAAGTTTCGGGTTATCCCTCAGTTATCAAGTTTATAGCTTCAATTATCAAGTTATCATTTTAACTCTTCCATCTATTATCATGCAAAATGCAAATTATAAAATTTTTAAAAAATTTTTATATATTTTCTGGATTAAGTATGTAAATGATATTCTCTCAAATTCTTAAGATGTCATCAACTAATGCATTCCTTTATTTTCAGTTGATATTTTATCAACCGTCGTCCTTAAAGAAACCAAATCTGGCAAGATAGATTAATTTCATGAAAGCTTACGCAACAAATATTCTCTGCGCCGAGGGTAGAAGCCTCAAATTGAACCGATGTCGAGAATCTCTTTATTCAAATATCCTTTGCTACTTGTCTCGTATTCATTATCTGTAAGCGAATCAGGTGGAATTTAGCTAATTTTGAAGCCTCAAAAACAGCATATAGAGCAAAGTTCAAAACACCTTTCCCTCATATAGTGAAAGAGAAGAAGCAGTGAACATGAAGGTTTCATTAGATCCGTTTCCGTTGGCATACATTCGGACATCAGATCTCAGAATAGTATTTCAATTCATATCCTAAATGTAACTTTTCTCTTCGGACGTATAGCAGGATTATTTTGCAAAATTAATTATTATTCGGATGAATAAGAAATTAAACATTCCAGTTCGAGGCACTATAGCTCTACCATAGTTTGAGGTATCCAACTAGATTTTCAATACAAATGCGAAAACCTGAGAACAACATGGCGAGCAGAGTGTAAACACTCCAACATCATCGTGGATGATATTAACACCGTAGAAAAATACGAAAGCTCGTAGAACTAAAAGGAAGAAAGGAGCGTGAACTAAGATTAAACATCATAAAGGCAAACAGAATGAGCTCTTGAAACCCTTAGTTTTATAACTCAATCTTGCCACCTATCTCCTCATCTGTAAAGCCCCATATTCCTGTCATGGACAAGGGCAGTCGTTCTATTTGTTTCCAGGGTCTCTCAAACGCACAGAACGACTACCAAACCTTATGCGAACTCTTTATCAGAAATAACTTTAACGAAACTTCAAACCAGTCTCCAATGCGGTACACATCATGAAACACTGTCCACTAAGCTTATCGTGTTCAACACGTGTTTCCGTTGCATTACTTCTTAACGAGTAAATAGTAAATAGGTATTCTACATTGCATTTTAGATACTATATCTCATGGAGCTACGGAATTTCAGATGAAAGCTCATGTAACTGTCCAGTCGGGTTCGGAGATCGGTAGCCGTTAGGTTTGCTCCAAAGCTGGGTTGTTACACCTCAAACTTGGGTAATTAAACCTTTATTCAAATAATACACAAAATACTACATCACGATTACAACAACGATTAATTGAGAACTAACACAATAGAATTAATACTAACAATTCTACGAGATTTATAATACAATGATATAACAACAACGAGTTTAATGGCAAAGGTGGAAGACGATTGGGCTGGCATGAGTGAGAGTATGGAGGAGATGTTTACAGTACCTGCTTATATATGGAAGGGGCGGAGACTTCGGTATGAGGAAATGATGTCTTTAATTATAGTCCGTCATGATAGTCAGCTAAGTTAATTTCTAGAAT
>KN717402.1:0-10365 GCA_000816705.1 Dictyocaulus viviparus | reverse complement strand
TATATATATATATATATATACTATATATGAAATCTTACATCTAGTTCTGAATGCTGCACATCACTTACTATGGAGAAGGCTAAGAAGGATGTTGGTCAGAAATTTCGCAGGATCAAGCATAATTTAGTGAAGTAAGTTCCATCAAATGCCATGACGTTAACACACTTTTGGAAACTGCATTCTATAGTTCTTACTCTGATTTGACTTATTTTAGTAGATATATTTGCTTAAAAAATTTTTTACCATGTTTTCTTTGAGTTGTAGCGTTATTTCTTTTAGTCCAAATAAGAAAGAAGACGACGATGACCTAAGGATCGTTAACGCTTTAGAACAGCGAAATCAAAAAGTCATCAATGCTGTTTCCATATACAGGAAACATGTGTCGAACACGGTTAAAACTGGATTGCGTGAAGAGAATGTCGATAAGCGTCGAGTATGTGACTTATCTATCCATTGCCTCATATTTTTACATATTAATGGTTTAAAATTTTATTTCCGTTATATGGTGCTTTTGTTCAATGCGGTTCATGTTCGTATCACATAAAACTTTTGTTGGATGAGATCTGATCCACTGATGTAAAACTAAAAATAGTGCTACTGTGTCTAGCATTATTTTCTTGTCTACTGCGTACATTATTTATAAAGGTGATTTCAGATGTACGATTACTATTGCAGAAAAAGCTCGATGAGTTCGCACTATGTGCAGATTTACGAGATATTTCTTTGGATTTGGAGGCATCACATACTACATGCCTTCATAAAGTTGTTCAAAAGATTAGCCATGCAATCCAAGTAATCGTAGATGAGAAGGTACAAGGAGCTTCGTCAATTTTTCTTACCTTTTTTATATAGCCAAAACATTTGAAGCTTGATATGATCCTCATAACTTAGTTTGGTATCCTATCAATATTAAGTGTAACATTTGAATCTTCAAACTAACATCGTCTTCTGCTTTCAATCTCTACATCACGATTTGTCCAAAATGATACAAGTATATGAGTTGTTTGAATGTAGATTGATTTATATTGCTTATTTTTTTTCTGTAAATCCAATGTTTGTAGTATGAACTTATAAGTGTTATAACTTAACACTTCCTGGATACACGGTTGAATTGCGTTCTAATCAAAAGTTCGTTTAAGCTCTGCTTCTCATACTCAAAGAGAAATTTCATCACTATTTTTTTATTCTGTACTGAAAAGGTGTTATGTTTTTTTCACAATGTGGGAGCTAGTTTCGTTGCAGGTAAAACATGACATGATGATTGAGAAGCGTGTTCTGGATGATTTAGTTCAGTTTCAAGAAATGGAAAAAGCACTTTGTAAAAGCAGAGAAAGGCTAAGCAATGCTTTCACAGGTGTGGTTATGAGCGTCAAATAGCTCTGGTGGATTCTATAGGTGTCAAGTTAATGGATTGAGCGTATAATATAAAGAACAATGCACTACAAATAGTGAATTCATGTTTATTAACCAACAGGTTCCATTATCTTTATTGTATTTGATATTATTGTAGTCTAAATTTATTTTTTAATGAGAAGTGTTCGTTAGATGGAAATTCAATTTTTTACAGACATCCGTAAATGAATATACAACGTTAGATATGTGTCAGCTTCGAATTAGTGATCTGAGTTTTATAACTTATTAAGCTTTGATCCAGATGTTGATATAGCAAAAAAGGCCTTAGAAAAAGCGGATAATACGAGCAGTAATGTCGGTCAGCTCCAGGATACTTTGGATGCCTCCCAACTAAAACTCGAAAACCATAAAGTGGGATTTTTTTCCTATTGCTTCTACGTTTTTCGAAGGTTCATTTTAGTAACGCTTAACATATTATTTTTCAAAGCGTTTTTTCTTTGTAGAACAACACTATCACGGATGTCTACTGTTTGGTTGCTAAAGAGCAAGAAATTGCTAAGGTTATTTTTGAGGCGCTGATCTTGCAAACTCAATATTACATATATTTCTTATTTGATGCAGGTGTTCACAGCATTACTTGAAGAGCAGCTTGAGTTTCATCGGGTTGCCATGAGAACTCTTGAAATGGTATTGCCAGATATTCGACGAGATATTGGTTAGGTTTATACTGAAATGGTTTAGTACGTTGACTTACATTTTTATGTATTCACATTAAAGTGTTGAATCAGGAATTTAGTTGTGAGCAAATTAATATTTTTACTTCGAAAAATAGATATAAGTCATTAAGGATTAGGTAGATTCGCATAGCTTTCCAACAAGATGATAGAATAGTTCTGTGAAAAAAATATTAAACAACTTTCTGCATTTTTCTTCTTCCATTTTTCGAATTCTATTGGAATTGTTTAAGATAATGCTCGTCCTAGACCAGTGTTTGGTGTTGACTTGAGTGAACATCTTCGTCACACCCAGGGTCGTGTTGCAGTTGTCTTAGAAAAGTGCTGTACAATATTAAGAGCTAGTGGCTTTACTGAGAAAGGTATACGTTTCTGTACTTGGTGTCCGATTTGAGTATTTCTGAGATTTAGGGCAAATTTACAGCTTCTGCTTTTTTTATATTGTGTTTTATGTTTCATCCTCACACTGTAAAGAGTATTGTTGAAGTCGTACTGTTCACTGTTTGTGGATCGACTTCTACAATCTGATCTTAATTTTTCCTGTCAACTGATAATAAAGTTTCTTTTTCCCACGTCTAGCTATATAGCAACTACTATGTCATATTTGGCTTCTTTTGAACTTTTACCAAATAATGGCTGGAGATTCGGCGCTTAGGGATATTTATTGAGATCTTTTTTTAAAAGGATTTTACGACTTATCTCAGTTTCCAATTTGCGAAAATCTTGTTAATGATCGTTTTGGCTATAGCCGTACCGTAAAATTTATGGTCATAATTGCATTTGAGTCTTGCTGCCGCTACGTTACAAGTATGGGATAACTTCAGTTCGTATTTGACTAATTACGCGTCTCTTGAGACGTGCATTGCAATTTTATCGTAATAGGTTGGCAGTCTTGTATGTACTTCATCACTTTCATTTTTCGTGTAGGTCTATTCCGTGTCAATGGAAACAATACCAAGATTCGGCGTATGAAGTCTGCGTTTGATGCTGGTCAAATTGATGTGTGTCTCTTTTGTCTTGCGTAGCAATTACGATTTGAATGTGCTTGTTGGTTTATAGGCTGACGAACGGGCCTACTATCTTGATCCACACTCTGTTTGCAGTGTGCTGAAGAGCTACTTAAGAGAGTTACCAGATCCATTGCTGACCCACCGTCTTCATAATGATTGGGTGAATGCATCTAAGTCAGTAATATTTTATGCGATCAAACTTTTACATTTCCTATGCTTATTCTTAACATGTAGCATGAGTTTTTCATTTCATAGTGTTTTCACACTGACTTGGTGTGCACTGAGCCTAGTTCAGATTGGAGGATGAAATGAAGTTGCAAGCGATTGAGCGGTGCATAGGTGAACTCCCCGCGTGTAATCGACACAATTTGACCTATCTTATCAATTTCTTGTCAGAAATGTTACAACATCAGGAACAAACAGCGTATGTTTTTTTCAACGTTTAACTAATGACATAAATGTCTGGTTGGTGATTTATGATCATGAACTTGTTTCAGCATGAATTGCAGTAATCTTGCCATCGTGTTTGGTCCAAATTTGTTAGGTGGTGACATTGATGGTAACAATGCCGTAGGTACTAAGGTAATAGAATGCTTATTTAAAAGTTTGTTTTGTTTGCATTGTGTCATTTGGTAATACTCGTTCGATTTTGTTACATCTCTATAAGCTTTCCCTATTCGGCTTTAGTTTTGCACGTCTTGTATTAGTCATTTAGTTCAATGTTGTGTTTAATTTCATCGCAGATTGTGGAAACATTGCTGAAAAACGCCCCACGTCTTTTTGGATGTCCTGTTGTTAACAATACTTATACCAGTGATTACGAAGAAGCTAATCAAAATCCATTAGTCAAAAGCTTCACTGCTGAGTCTCATACACTTACAAAACCAAATTACCCAAAGGATACGTGAGATTGATTACTTATATTTCGTTCTATCAACTTTATTTTTCAAAAATGAGAACTATATACACTAGAAATGAGAGCGGCAATACACCGTCTTGGAATGCTTCACTTCGCGGAAGACCAAAGGAGCGCGCTCCACCTCCTCCGTACGCTCAACCTAAAACGGGTATTTTTTATTAGTACTATGTCTGTTGGACCTACGAACTCAAAACTATAGCAGATCAAATTGTTCAGGTTCACTGATTGATCTCAGTGATGATTGTAGTGGTGAATCTTCTACACAGACTTTAGCGACGTCGAAAAACGGTCTTGGCTTTGATCAGAGTAAAAAATTATTTTTGTATGATTTATCTCCTGTTTTTTGGTATTACGTAGACAGCGTACGTGTGTATCTAAGAAAAATTTAAGATTTGTTTTCAATCGATATTCAATAATCTTTGAATGCCAGTTTATGGATAAAGTTTTAGATCAGTCATCAATAACAAATGATTTGAGAGAGTCCTTTACAATATCACCTATCACCGTTCAAGAATCTGATGACTCATTTGATGAGTATCGAGATGAATGTCTTCCTGAATGTATGTCAAAGAGTCAGGGTGAAATTTATGCGCCATCTCTCATCATTCCTGAAAGACCTCCACCACCTGTACGATTTCTCATTTATTTCTTACTAGTTTCATTCTGAAATGCTAATCGTCAAACTTTAAAATGTTACTTATAGACTTTCCGAAACGAATCAGAAAGTCACAATAGTCGTCGGGTGTCGTACAACAAAGCGGTGGACGCTGAACCGACCCCTGTTCCTCGGAGCCGTCCTCGTAGTTCAATCAAAGGAAACTCATCAACATATAATGGTTCAGGTTCCGTTAAGCGACCATCTATATTAAATCGGGAAGACATCATTGGAGTAGACGTCATTGACAAGTCAGTTTTTCTTATTTTTGTTTTTTTTTAAATCATATCATTGAGTCATTCTTCTGTTTTTAACGGTGTAGTATAGAGTGTGTTTTTTAAAATATGTATTTGACTCTACGATTTACTTTTTCGGTCGATTTATGTCTGAAAAGATAGAATGGTTTAACAAAGGCCTTCCTATGATGTCAGCTTTATCTACTATTAAGGAAACATGGCCATTAGAGGAACGGAACGCAAGAAATATCTTTATCCGCATGACTCTATAAAACCGAGATAAACAGAAAATGGTTTATATAATATTATTTTTTAGCGTATATTTATATGCTAACTAATCGTTATACATTCTATTGATTTAAATTCTAATGGTTGTATATGACATAGTGGATTAGAGCACTCTCAATCTTATTCTTTTAAAACTGTATTTTCGTACATATCGATTTCATTATGCAGAAGATCCTATGGTTTAAATTTTCATAAAGAACCATTTATCTCTATCTGAAAGAAGAACTCAAATCACATTTCTCCTGTATCGCATTCAAATATCACTTGATAAACTTCTTTATTATAAATGTTTCGCTTTACAGTACTTCAGTACTTTGACTTCGAAGAAGATATGAAAACATTTCAAAAAATTTGTATATAACCCTACTAATCACAATTAGACAGAGGTCGAAATTGGTGGTTGTCAGTAGTGTGCCACAACCAACCTAGGTAAGCTTTACACTAGTGAAAGTGAAAATGTACTGAATTATTTGCTTGTAATTTAAGCCTGTCAAGGAAGTGATGACTAGATGCTGACATTGTAGTTTTTTTTACTAGAAAATCGCAACGTAGTTTTTGTCACGTGATTAGGATGAAATTACTCAAAAACAATATGAAAACTACAATGATATGTTTGAAGAACATAGAAGACTTAGGAAACGTTACGGACCAGTCAATTCATTGCGAGACAAGAAAAAAAAAACGTGCCGTTTAAGGCGATAACGAGAGCTGTATTATAGAAGTATTGTGTCGCGATTTATTGAAAATAAATTCACCTAGCGATGTTCTACTAGAGTACTAGGGCGAAGTATGCGTTCTATCTATTACTTCTTAGTTTTCTCTGGTTATATTCTCCTGAATAAACAATTTTTAAATGTTGGAAGCTAAAATGTGTATCTACTTTATTGCTTGCGACGGAAAATTTGTTTTTATTTTTCGTTGCATACGTATTTGCCAATTAATACATTTCAGCTTCAAGACGGTTGTAGCCGTCGAAGCGCCACCATTACCAGCTCGTAATAAGCCACCACTTCCAGTGAAACCTCGGAATGGTGACAATGAAACGCCACGTCTTTGAATTATTTTCGAATAATTCAAGCAAACTTCTGCTTTTTTTTTTTGATAACGCGAAATTCTTTCGCTTTTTTTTAATTAGGATCGTTTTATAATGTGCGTTGTAGTTTTTTGATATCTGTTTTACAGCAATGTTTATGTGTTAATGTTTTTTCTTCATATGCTAATTTTCTCTGTTACAGCAATTTATTAGTGTTGTTTCAGCAATTGGAATTATCGATTCGTCTATGAGAATAAGTCCTAGTTAAAGAGTGCTTCATATGCAAAACGGTATTAATTACTTTACTATGTAAAAATGACGATATATACTGACACACAATGTTTCCGGTGAACACGGTCTTTTATATTCAATTTGTAGTTGTGGGTACTAGAAAATTTATATTGTTCTGTTTTACATAAATTTTGTCTGTTTAGTATTTATCTATATATTATGCGGTTTCTTTTTTGTCGTGTTGTGCAAAATAGGGTGTATAAATTGATAAGTAACAATATGCCTTCCGTACGATATGTTATTTCTTGTCGTCTAGTCACTCTTTTTATTCCTATAAATCCTAGCAGTTTCAATTTAGTATTTAAAGAAAGTGTTTTTTTTCTCAAAACTTTTTCTTCGAGCTTTGTGATGTGCTATACTATACGACAATTTGTCCTGCTATATAAAAAAGCTTAATTGGCAAGGAGTTGATTTTATTTTCATCATACATTTGTAACAGTACACGACAAACTTATGCCTCACGCTTTGACGAGGATCAAATTTATACCAAATTTATTAAAATAATTAAATTTAAAAATCAGAAAATTTAAAGTTTATAATTTTTTTCATTCAAATTTATATGCAAAGGTTTCGTTGATTGTATTGATATTGGACGAATTGTATCAAATGCTTCTGAATACCAAAAAAAAAAACTGTACTGCGTTACCAACGCTGACTTTATAGTTATTGTATCTGCCTCGTACATCATATAAGAGTCGTGTCATGCTCAGTGGAAAAAGGATCAGTCGTGATCAATACCAAACATGGCAAAAGAAAGTTCGTAAATGTACAACGTGTGAAGCCCTCAGAATCTGTAGATTTTGGGCCACCATTGGTATGGTTTTCTACGTCCTTTTGAGTGTCCTTCGTCCTGTTTAAAGGTGCGGTTAAGAAAGAGTATCACAATATTCTAATACGATAAGTCTCAATATTATCATTTGTTTTTGGAATCAATAAAAGTAGTTGACATCGATGGTACAAGTCTTTTATATGACATCATGCAAATTCCTCTTCAATATTATTTCGGCTAGATATTAATTAAATTGCTAATGGCATCTTTTATAGCTTGTTATTTGTTACTGAACTGGAGGTGATACTAGATGTTGAATTGCTTTGCAGAATTATTGTTAATGCGCTCCTGCATTTAGCAACATTACCTACACTAAACATAGTATAAGTTCGATTTGATCTACAAGTACTCACATAATGATGCTCAACCGTTGGCTGATTCCATACAAATTTAAATTTGTTCTGAACAGAATAAAAATTAAATGCTAAGTATAAGTACTTAGTTACTAATGTTTTTTTAATCCGAATTTATATAGACCATAGAGGTTGAGGTGTAATAGGCTCTGTAATATTGTAGTTAGTGCACGAGATTACCATGATAATTCATCATTAACTTTATCATTCATTATCATTTCATCACTTTTCATCGTTCATCCCCTCTTTAGTTGATAATGGTTCTAAACCAGTCTGGGATGGTTGATTACCACTCATTTGAAGAAATACTTATCAGGTATACGGAAGCGTTCTGTCCGTTTCTGCGATGATAACAATTTTAGAAACTTAAACACATGTTCATTTAGCGTATGTTCGGCTCTCTATTTTTCTCACTTGACATATACATACTGAGGTAGCAAATTAACTAGAACAAAGTTGATTCGCGTTAGCTTCAAGTGTGAAGCGGTAGCTATGGCTGTACATGTTATGTGTACTCATGGCTAATTATAAAGCTCATTTAAGCAATAAGCAACTGTATCTCATAGTGGTTATAAAACCCGGATTCCAACGAGGACGAAATGCTGTGGAAGCATGTGGAAGGTTTTCGAAAATGCTTAGTAAAAGTGCGGTTTTTGGTAGGATATGTAAGAGGTAGCTCAAAATATTGTGGACTAGTATTCTTAATCTTCCTGAAAAGCCACGTTTTGGACGAACATCTTTGATTGACGAAGATGTTCTCCAAACCACGTAGAAGCAGGATCCTTTTCTGAAATCGGATGTCGTAGAGAGGCTATATTCAGCTCAGCAAACCATTTTAAACCATATTCAGGAGTAAGGGGGGATATTTGAAGACTAACACATTATGAGCTTTCAGAATCGAAAGAATCGAAAAAAATTCAATAAGGAGAAATATTTCCAATAGTCGCCATAATAAATAAGAATTCGCCATCATCAATCGTCAATTCGTCGGATGTCGCATATATATGAAAATCCATTTGAGCAAGTGCGTTAAATATGTTATTATTTTCCTCAATTTTTAAGGAAATTTAACATAAAGTAGCATATTTGTTAGACATAACTAAGATGAAGGTCCGTCAAAAACTAAATAATAGGTGATAAAACCATTAAAAAATATTCAAATTGACCCAAGATTAAATTACCAAAATAGCATTTGTTAAATAAAGGCCTGTCATAGTTTGTTGACAAGCTCATTATCTGGATATCACTATGAAAAAGATTTGAATGTTACAAGCAAAGTTTGACTTCGTGTGGACCTTGTAGATGCATTTCATGTGGATAAGCTAAATGACATTTTCGACCGTGCTGGTTCCATTCCTTGGTCACTTGATATAATTTGTTTTATTTCATCAATTCCAATTATATTAGATTTGATTTGTATCTTTTATTTTTACAATTTGTATTCCAAAATTGTTGAGTTGGTCACAAAATCCGAAACTTTAAGCGGAATTGATAGCGACAAAACGCAGATTCCCGATCTTTTCAGACTTCATTTATTTATTTCTGATAGAAATTACTGTTCGATTTCTTCAGAAAAAAAAATGCTTAACCGAAAAGTATATCACAACCCGATTCAAATGTTAATCAAGCTGAGTTGATCAGTGTCGCAGCAGTAACGAGGTGAATTGTAAGTTCCTGAAATGTAATTATTTTTAGATCAATTACATGTCAACTTACAGTAATTATTTCCGACCTCTCTTTCGAAGTCTTGTTAAGTTTTATCCGCTCTTTATCACGGATAGTCTCCATTATGAGTCAAAATAATATCATCATCCTGGAACTTTACTGTTAATCAAAATGTGTCGAAATCCTAGTAGCTTCTATGTTCTCAATAGGCTATGAATAATATTCCATATGCTAGACACACCTATTGAGGTGTTAGGTGACGAAAGTAGAAGATGAAAAGCAAAAATAAAACTTACTGACGTCAATGAGCCAAACTTACTGATGAGCATATGTTGATACTGTGCCCAAGAACATCTTGTAGGTTTGTGAACTGTTCATCATTCTAATTCCTATGTCCTATATGAGCTTCACATCCACACAGTACGATAAAATAAGGAAACATGGCGTAGGTAAAGAGCTTTATTTGTACGACACCGGAACAGCATTGATGTAACAGCGTAGCATAGAGTGAATATGGAAACAGTGAATCAAAAATCTCAAACATAATAAGATTTCATTAGACATATTCTAAAGCAGTTCCTTTTAAGTGGTTAGTCAGAAAAAAATTAAAACTATTTATAAGAGGACAACCAGGATAGTTGAGGTCATTGCAACAGAAATCTGCCCATTTCGATCGGCACTTTTATTGACGATTGATCTATTTCTCGCTACAGCATACTTTGTTCTTACTAAATATGAGAAATATTTTATTGATTTATAATATGTTGATGAGTTTTCAACGTACAAATTTGCGTGTTATATATATATATATATATATATATATCTGATTAGAAATACAAAGAGCTCTTGCTAGAATCATTCACCTTATTTTAATGCCAACGTGTATGAATAATTACATCGAGAAACTCTATCAGCATCCCCCTAAAGCGGTTAAATTGAAAACGTACACAAAAATTACGAGCAAGGCTACAGATGAACAAATTGCAGTTTCGAAAGAAA
>KN717400.1:0-10165 GCA_000816705.1 Dictyocaulus viviparus | reverse complement strand
ACATATGGAAAAACGTTTTAACAAAGTGAATATAACTTACGAAATAAAGCGAGACTTTTAATGAAAGCAATACGACAACGGAAACATTTTAAAAACTATACCTTTTATTGAAGAAAGACGTGAAAATCAGAGGAAAGAATACTCTGAACGGCAGATGCGTCTACCAGTTAAGGTATTCTAATAAGAATACGCCACGGGTCTCCCTCAGTGAGGGATCTTAAGCCGGTTAGTCGCGAATCTACGTGGCGCGACCCCAAATAGCGAATAAAGGGTGAGTAGGGAATCAAAAGCGGCCGTGTACTTGCCTTGAAATGCTGGTGGATTCAGGGGATGGACTCATTGATTCTGCTGTGCTGGTCGACTCATACCTTCTGTATGCACACAGGAACACTTATGCATGCGTTCGTACTTGAGCCTAGGTGTATAAGGATTGTATCATTCTCGTAGATTCGGCCAAAAGACCGCAAGCTAACGACTAGAAAGTACATGGGAGGCGGTTAGGAGTCGCCTCCAACAAGTAAACTCTAGTCCTCTCATTGGGATAGACTGGCAAGCTGCCCATGAGTAATCCGAACCTTTTCAGCCCCGTGGAATAAAGTGTTGAACAATAATCTATGGATGAAAGGCTATTGCGCTTTTATGCCTCTATCCAGTCAGAGCGTGTCAATGATAGGTGATAAGTTATTGTCATTATATCAAGTGATGGTTTAATATCGCTGAATGGATGGAAAGTAGCGGGAATTGCTACACTAGCTACCCGCGCAACTGAAGTGTGAATTAGTGATAGCGGCAAGTCGGTAGTAAAGATGACAGGAAACTGAAGATTTATTGTCATCTTTACTACCGAGGTAATCCACTGCGGAAGGTAGCATTGATAGAGGTATTATGTGAGTATTTAGTGAAATAATATCAAAGTATATTCAATGATATATGTGACTTCATACTGGTCTCCCTAGTGTCATCGTCTTCAGCATCTTAAATTTTTTGGTATTACCAATTGTTTCTGGTTTTTCGCCACTTTCTTTTCTACTGGTATGAATAAAATTATAGTCTTTTTAATAATGCGACCACTAAGTAGTTTAACGTGCAATTTATTGCTCCTTTTGCTGGAGCATATAGTGCTGAACATTAATTAAATTGAGGGGGTCGTTCTTCTGATAAGTAGAAAAGCTGGAATTATCCTCCGGAATGGAGGATATTTGTCGTACACTCCACCCAGCACATTTTCGATGCTTTTGTCGCGTTCGAATTGCATGGTTGCTTTCCAAATTTTTTTCATTGTTCCTCCCGGTATTTACATTATTTCATTCGAGTCACTTGATTTGATTTTTATATTATTTTTAAGTTCACCATGCGTTTTGAATTTCCTGTTTTTTCATGATTTCTTTGCGTATTTTTCGATGCTTAGATCTAGAATTTTAATTTGTAATCGTATTTCTTAAAATTTGACTTATCTTGTGTTTCTATGTCCATTCTCATAACGTAGGTCCGTATGAGCTCTTGTGTAGCACCTCCTGCTACGAGATTCCTTCCAAGCGTCTCTTCATTGTATTTCTCTATTTTGCTTTTTCGTTTGTATTGACAAAGTCGGTAACTGGTGGTATCGTGCTTTGAGTGTGCTGATCACCTAATGATTTTTGACGGAGCTCATGTGTACTAGTGGTTGTTGGCGTAGTGCTTTGCAGTAACTGCTTCTCCAAGGAAAGCTCATCATTATGTTTCGGAGGATCGTCTATTATTTCGGATCATCGTCATTTTGAGTATGGGTCTGGTTTAAGACTTGTGTCACTATGGGAGCAATCTTATTGGATTCAATCGACTCTTCTTTAGTTGCTTGCTTATTGGTCTATCATTCGGTGACATTCTCTTTCTCCATCCAAAATTGTATTCCTTGCGTAAATATCTCATCTGAGTTTGATACATTGACCCTTCTTGTCTGTTTCCTCGTTCTTCCTCGGAAGCATTTATTTCTTCACCTGTTTCTGCATTCCTCATGCTATTAAGTATGTCGTTATGCTTCAATAGAATTTGTATGGCGTTACACAAATATTTCGTAACCGGCGCAAAGTCTGATTGATTGTGTGTATTCTAAGCTCAATATTATTTCTACTTATTTGGTATAGATTTGTTCTGAGTCATCTGTAAAATTGAATGTTCTCTAAATAGTCTCATTAGCTATTAATTTAATATCAGGGAAATTTTGTAGTTCTGGATTTATGCTATATGCCACTCTACAGAAGTCATCTAGCGCTGTTTGAACCTCATGCAATTCATAGTGAATCGCTCTCTTCGTTGTTTTCATCATCACTTCATCTTGTCGTTTATACTCCGTGGAAAGCATCCACATATAAATACTCTTTGAGTTCTTTTTTTCTTCTATGAAACCTACGAGCATATTTTCGGCTTCAATTAGTTTGGAGTTGTTTGTAGATAGAGCAGTCGCATCGGTTTGGTAATAAAGCAAGAGGGTTGCAAAAAATGAATCCAAAATATACCACTCGGAATGGACGTACTGACTGATGAATCGATCTTTCTAAGTTGCTGCTGATGAACGCTGAACGTTGAATATCTTTTATAGGTCTGCCATGCTAGACTTTTTGTCGATATACCAATCCAGGCAATATACCATATCTTGGGTTTAAACCGAAGTTGGGTGATGTACCTTCAATTTGGATAACAAATCTATTATTAAACAGAGAAAGAATAGAGGATATCCTATCGATGACGACATGAATCAGAGAGTGAGAATAAAGTAACAGTCCTTTCCTGATAGGAAGTGGAGAAAGGGGTAGTCGGTCGAATTGCAGAAGAAAAGTGATCAGTCGAACTATAACGGTTGAACAATAAAAGTGTCAAGCAATGATTTCTGTATGGATTGCTAGGATGCTTTCATACGTTTATCCAATCAAAGTATTACGAATGATAAGCAATAAGTTATCATTCCAATATCAAGTAGTGGATCATTATTGGCGAATGAAGGGGAAGAAGCTAGAATTGCTACATTTACTTTACATTTCCTTTAGCCCTCTTTTGTTCTATGAGACGTGCGAGATTATTTATAGCTGCTGCTGTTTATCTTTCGTGTGAAAAAAATTATAGCAGCCATGATTTTAATAATAATATAATATGTTGAAGGTGTTGAAATATATACGTTTTGGGACAACGATCACTTGGTATTTTGAGGGAACGCTGAAGTTGGAACGTGAAGCACTGATGGTCGATGAGCGTTGAACACTGGAAGACGTTGAACGCTGAAAAGCGAAGCGTTAAGCGATGAAGAATGTTGAATGGTCAGCCACGCTGAACATTTTTTCTTCACGCTTTACTATCACGGCTGGTGCACCATCTGTTAGCTAGGGTTCGATACCCGTGTGGTATATATCCCAAAGTTGATTAAAGATTTATGAAAAAATAACACTGATATAACATAACAATATTGTTAATATGTATTACAATAATGCGAACAGTATAATATAACATCAATAAGAGAGAATGAGGAATAATTTAATGTAAGACTCTTTTTATGTGCACGAGTGTTTGCGTATAGTAGTACATTAGATGAGATTAGTCAGACATATGAGTCGGAGGAGAATGAGGTGATAAGATAAATATCAGGTAATAGCTAGTAGCTGGAGTTATTTAATAATATTTTAAGTGTCACATAAAGTCCCAAAATTCATTAGTAAAGGTGCAAATATTTTCTATTCTTCTGTCGATCGAACTTGTTTCGGAA
Organism: Dictyocaulus viviparus; assembly: GCA_000816705.1. Lineage (NCBI taxonomy): Eukaryota > Metazoa > Nematoda > Chromadorea > Rhabditida > Metastrongylidae > Dictyocaulus > Dictyocaulus viviparus. The sequence continues at coordinate 6,432 of KN717400.1, read as the reverse complement.
AACATCGCATTATTGGAGGATTCATTATAATATAAGGTTCAACCAATGGCGAATAGTTTTCGTCCGTGTAATCTTCTCTTTTTTTTTGTAACCACCGCTAGAATGCTCTTGTAGAAAGCAGTTTTATTTTGAAGCTAAAAAATCAATTGATTAGTCTATTTATGCTCTAGATTTTTCATTACTGTTCAGTACATATGGTAAAACATAACCATTTACATTGCAAACAATTCGGTTTACTAAGGAAACTGTAGTGTATCATGTGATATCGTCCCGTTAATGTATCGTCTATAAGAAAATGATAAAGTGTTGGTATGCAGCAGTCGTGTTGCTCAATCGTCGACGATTTATCAGACGAGTTCAAAGCCTGCTGCTGCTGCTCGACGTGGTCAATCTGCCGCAGTCAACCCACCCTTTTTTATTGATTTCTGTGTTGCTCGAGCCTCGCTCCGCTTGTATTTATTTGAAAGCTTCGCATTCACTCATAAGCTTCTTTCTTGAGCATCATTGCTACCTTTCTATTCGTTACAGTTATTCACAAAAGTAGCAGTTTTTCTTTCCATTTATGGCACCGAATTCCTCATTTTTATACGCTATCTAGTTTTTTTTTTTTTTTAAAAATACTATATCTGCGAAAAATTTATGAATTTTACTTGTGCTAAAAATATCCGTCTAAAATATGTATAAAATTCTTAGTAATATTAGTTTGTAGCACTAATAAAAATCTAGACTTTTTTCATGGGTTTATTTTCTTATTAACCTCAATGTGATGTGAAAAAACCTCAACGTTTTTTTTTTTTTTCTTTTTAAAGCATAAAATTATTTGTATTGTTTAACAAAGCAACATATTTGTTAGCAAATAACCAGTTTCTTTTTCATCCTGATTAGTGAATTTTCCTCAATATTTTCCTCAAAACCACTATAATAATGTATTTTTTATTAGAGTTTTCATTTGTACTCCTACAGAAATGGTCGATCTCAAACAGCAACTCAATGCGATTGATTATTTTGGTGTAATTGGTGTATGGTTGAGCTTTTTCTCCATCATATTCATCATATCTGTTACATGTATTTTATGGTGTTGTGTAAGTAAAGACGATGATTCGACGGTATTTGCAAAGGTTTGTTGATTTAAATCTCCGTTTTTTTTTTTTTTTTTAAATAAATATTTACTGAAATAACACTATTTCATCGTCAACGAAAACGATTGCATCATTAAATAATTTCAATAAAGCTATGAGAAGCTTTTCGTTTGATGTTACCACTTCGTGTGATTCTCTCTTGATCTCGAAATTATTCATAAAATAAATTAGAATAATTTTATTCATAATTTTAATAACCCTAAAATTCTTTTCGCATTTGTGTCGTAAAATTTTATTATGGGATAATTTATTGTATTTTGTTTTGTTTTTCTATATTGATCGTTCGATTTAACGTTACACATCAGATTGAGTTGCTTCATTATTAATTACATACATCTTCACATTGATTAAGTTTAATAAAACTTAGAATAGATAGAATTTAAAAAATTAGAAAAAAAAATTATTAATACCATACATATTTACAAATCGACATCAATCAATAGTTTCCTCACATGTGACTCATCATCGAGGTTTTTTTTTTCTACAGATTTTTTTCATAACTATTCAATTTACGATGAATAACGTACGCGAAGTTTCCACACTTTAAAGCAAAACTTTTCATTTCGTAAGATATTCGAACAATTTACGTTCCTCATTGAAAATCAAGCATGAAATTTCTAGTATAAGATAAATTAATCGATTTCTTCATTCTCTTTGTTCCTGACGTTTAGTGATTTCCATAGATTTTGTTTACAGTACGGTATGGGTCCTCGACAACGTCAACGAACATCGATGCATGTTGAGTGAGCTTCATTCTCATTAATAATAAAAATTGTGAGAGTTTATTAATTTTCAAAAATACTTGATGTTTAAATGTTAAAAACGATTTCTAGGAATGACGTCAGTCGACGTGTGTAGAATGCTCCACAGTATTGCGTAATAATCCAAATTGCTCACAATATATCGAATTTTTTTTTTTTCGACTTTTTCAATAATATTCATGTTGCTAATAATATAATTTTATGAGGTAGTTGTTAGTACGTTATCAGTTTTCTTTATCGATCGATCCTCATGTATCTTATAAAGTCATAAAATTTGTAATCGTATCGTTTGTTATATGAACATTGAATTGATTTCATAGAGATGAAATGTTCTACGTATTCATTATTTTGTAGTTGGAGAACGTACTGATAGTAAATTCTTAATTATGCGCTATCAAAAACCGTCTGATGGTATGCTAAACTCATTTATCCTTTATTCTAAATGAATTCATAAATGTTAATTTGTATATAAACAGCAAAGTCATTATATTAAACATCCATTTATAAAAAACATTATGAAGAATAGATTAATAATAAAGTAAGGAATTTGTATGGCTTTATGATAGGCTTGTAACTATCCAGTACCGTTTCTTCAGTGATGGGCTTTAATCGGACAGTTTGTTTTTTTTTCTACTGTAGCAGTATTACGCGACCGAAGGTAACCAATCAAACCAATTTGAAATTGGATGCACATTCCCATAGGAAATCTACCGTATCGCTTTATTTGTTAACCTTCGACTTGAAATCGATTAAACGTCGATTACCGTATCATGTTGCTTTAGTGCTTGACTATATGTGGCAGTATTCTTGAAAATTGTCAGTAGATGTATGTAGTTTGCAAATGGTTCAAGTATCATATAATAGTAATATATCATGTAAGTTATAAAACACAGTGAATTAAACCAATCAATTCGAATATTTAACCATACCTATTCGGTCAATTTCGGAAATGTTCCGTACATTTGAATTACATTTTATGGTTATTATCATACTACAAAGTCACAGTTGGAGATTTTAACTGTTATAATGACAATAGAAGAACGTCTAAAGAGCACTCACAAATATTTAGTTAATTGGTCATATTCATACATCCGAAAGATTCATCGAAACACCACGAGAATACAAAATACCAATTCGTGTCATCTTTATCTGTCTCAAATAAGCTTTGGATTGTGTTGAGTCAGAAGCAGTTAGAGCCGTTCACGAACCAAGCGCATCGACTCTAAATAACCTTGTGTCTCCTTCTTAACATTACGGTTTTTTCTGCCTTAACGTATGTATGGGATATCTGAACGTCTTGAAAGCAAGGTGAAGTATCATTGACGCAATTAAACGCTCCATCAAAAATGTAATAGTAAACGTGCCGTCTATCATACGAGTGAGAAAAGAAATCTGAAGAATCTTCCTACCCTATCGACGAAAGATTGGAGACCCAATCGTTTTCAAAGCATCTAACCATGCAATAAACAGCTTCAGACTATCCGTTCACTATCAGATGGACTTTGTCGTATCTGGAGCTCATTTGAAATGAGACGCCATGCTGTTGTCGCCTTTTGCTGTTTTCTGCACTTGTTCACACTGCTAGCATCTCATGTCAAATATAAAGTCAATTTTGTCCGCGATTTATCTTCTACCCTGAAGCTGGTGTCGTTGCGTTGCGACTAATAAGCTCAAGGTCTATCTAAGAGGAATACCTTCGAAAAAGTACTACATGCTTAGTTCGATACATGAATGGGACTTCATCACGCGTAATGCGGGTCTTAGCAATCTTCTACTCTTTTCTTGCCTAATTTTCGTCCATGGTGGTGGTCTTTTGCGTACACGGAGATATTGAAGCGACCTATTCTGTCATTATGAAACCGCTGACTGTCGAGAGGAATAGAAACATTGAAAAAATTGCTCACATAAAGTAATTTTTCTAAAGTTGAATCACATTGGAAAATCTTCACAATATCACGTTGAAGGCATATATGTATGTGCATTCCATAAACATTAACCAGCTTTAAATCATGCTCCTTTGAAATTTTAAAAAATCACGGTTTTCTGTCAATTTAATTTACGTAACAACAGCTGACACATCATGTACAGTTTATTATATGAAATAGTTATAATATTTTCATTTTATAATGATATTTTAATACCTCCAAAGATGCTGAGCTGGTTGCAAAGCTTGAAACCTTAGGCGGGACTCGAGCTCGCACCTACAGGTATCCGGTCTGCCGTCATTATCTATTATACTACCAAGGCCCTCGCTCTACCACCTTTCAATGCTCCCCTTGTACTGAATGGGTATTTTATCAACTCAACTGGATGCAATGCTGATATCGGCTTACCAGCTCGTATCCTTTAACAAGGAAGTACTCATAAGATTTCCTTTTAGAATAGTTGGGACATTGAGTTATTGTGGGGCGAGGGTCTCGGTAATGTAATGGATAAGCACGGTAGACCGGATATTTGTAGGCACGAGCTCGAGTTCCGCCTGAGGTTTCAAGATTGGCGGTCAACTCCACATCATTAGAACTTTAGTTGACGGTTTCGAACCTTCGTAAAGAACGTTTTCTATATTTATACATAAATTCTTAATATTCCTTAAGAGAGAACATCGTGGAACATGATATAATGACATAAAATGTTGAATATTAAATTGATTACTGTGATATAACGACCTACTTTATCACTCGAATCACATACAAAAGAAAGTTATATTATATATCATAATAATTTCTGGCCTCTGAGTCATCGTATCGAAGGTTAGAAATGGTTCAGAGGCGAGTGAAAGTGCAAATGTCCTGGTTCATAAAAAGTCATCATGAAGTAATCTTCATCATTTCGATTTCCTTCTGAAATCGAACTTAGCTGAGTTACAGAAAAGGACATTATTTCCACATACCGAAGTCTCCGCGTCCTCCCTACATAAGCGGTTACAGTAAACATCTCCTCCATACTCTTCATTCATGGCTCTAACCAATCTCCTTTGCTATTAAACTAGTTGTCGTTATATCATTACAATACAAATCTCGTACAAATTTTAATGATAATTCCATTGTCTTATTTCTTGATTTATCGCTGTTGTACTCGTGATGTAATATTTTTGTGTATCGTTCAAATAAAGGTTTAATTACCCAAGTTTGAGGTCTGGCTGTCGGCTCATAACTGGGGTAACACCTACGGTAGCTGCTTTGCTTCTGACAAAAGCGCGCACTCAACTCCGTGATCTTCATTCAATCATTAATGGTACATCGGCCGAACCATTGAACCTCAGCCCTTGCATGTTATATGTTCAACAAAATGAAGTAAATAGAAATTGAATTTCCGAACCAAATAAATTACGTCTATTATTTATGTTGATTCTTGATTTAAGTATTCTATGGTGTTATTGCATAAATCATATTGGCAATATAGTAGTTAAATATGAGCTCTACAGCTAAATATGATGAGCTTTAGTGCTGGTCAATTTCTATGGAATACATCTACGAACCCCTCCTCGACGTGGTTACAGACGAATGCCCTCAGTGATATGGAAATCTCCTTTAGTTCTCAATCCACTCATCAACTAGCATTAGCCCATAGAAGAGAGAAGTTGACGCTTTTCTAGCGGACGCTGCTCACTGATCAATCAATAATAAGCGAAGCTTGAGAAAACTACGTCCACTAGCTTCACTTTGCTATTTAGTCGAATTAACAAACATTTATTCTCCATTGTTTTAATTTTATAGGCTATCACGTAAGTCACAATTATTTATCATTCATTCTGCAAGATAGCTTGCACATCTTCCAACCACATTAAAGGGGTAAACCATCTAAGTTAGGAACCAAAAATCAATTACAAAATAAAAAGAGACGCATACTGACATGCTCGAAGTTAGCGCTCAAAAAACGAAAGAATTCTGTGGCTCGAATTACCAGAAACCGAGGAATGTTCAGAATGAAGAAGTAAGAACAAAAGTCAGCTGGTGACACTCTCCTCACGAAAAGCTGCTGAAATCTTTGATAATATTCAAAGGACAACAAAGACTGATGATGACACTATCGGAAATAAGTGAGTCAACAAACAAAAATGAATAAGAATTTGCAGAAATGCTCTGTTTCTGTTCTAGATATGGCCGAATTACGCCTTGATCCTTTATGGTAAATACATGATTTACATTGATACATTTTGTTTGAGTTTGACTGAGAGATGTTCAACCAAGAATAAGCCGTCATCAAACAGTTTAATTTGACTGAATGCCTAATTTCTTGACAGGATTACACTCTTATGCAGCGGTTCTGTTAAAAGAACATAACTCTTTGGATTGATAATTTCAAAGACTCTCTGGTATCAAAGACCATTGTGTACGCATGGTGCTTGCGCCTGTAGCGCATGAGCAAGAATTAGTGCTGAGTTCTCTTAACTCTTAGGTTGTTTAGAACCACTTTTATTCATGAGTTTCTGGCTTCACAACAATTTCAATTCGCATGAGTATAAGTATACAGCATATTTCTCCTGTGTAAATTTATTTTTCGAGTTTAAAAGCAGGTCTTCGATGGGCTCA
>KN717376.1:0-11011 GCA_000816705.1 Dictyocaulus viviparus | reverse complement strand
ATTCAAATTTCTGATATGCTACTTCAAAACACAGGACATTTTAATAAAATTATATTACTATATTCTATAGTAAACCGAAAACAACAGCTCTTTGTCACGACTGAAGTGCACTTCTTTGTCCCATACCTGAGATTTTCGCCACCTTCAGAAATTGAGTAATGAAGTTTACCAGCAAGTGAAGAAACAAAAGCTTCCAGATGAGAATTCCGCAAAGCCCTCCAGATTTCTTGGTCAGCTTAAAGTGAGGATATCTTTATAAAAGAACAAATATATCAAATAGAAAAAATATAGTTTTCACAGTAGATATCAAATGGGTCTAGGTTGAAGCGCAAGGTCCCGGAAAATAGGACCGGATCTTGAGGGACAATTGTAAGACGAGATCTTAGTTCCTGTAAAAAAAGCTATGAATCCTGTTTAACAATATTTATATTATCCATTTTTTTTTATCAACTGAGAAACGAACTCTATGACAATATAATAGGAGAGGAATATGGATACCTCGAGAGAAAGCGTAGATATGTCGATACCATCAATTTCTATAGATCCACTATCAATTTCAATTGTACGAAACAAAGCAAGTGTAAGAGAACTTTTCCCTGAAATTACGTACGATTGTCCATCCAAGTAGTCTTTTCAAATCATTCTTCATTATTTCATGGCAAGACGCTTGAAAAATATCAGTTATATTATTTCAATGCTTTTATGCACAAATAATAGGCATACTAATTAAAAAAAACACGTACGCAATTCTTATGACCAAAAATTTCATCGAAATTTTCACTATGCATGAGTTCATGTTATTCTACTCACCTGCCCCGGTTCTACCAACTATTCCAATCTTCTCCTTTGCTGCGATTTTTACCGTTATACATTTTAAAGCTGGTTCGAGACCAGGTCGATATCTGAAAATATAATTGGTTTCTTATGTTTAATGGTAACTTCTTATCAAATTGTTGAAGACTATTCTGAAATTTCGCACACAAACAGCTTCATAAGAAATCAGCATGAAATACAAGAACGATAGCACTGAGCCTTACTCATAATTTAAATTTGTTTTCCAACGAATTCTCTACGCTCAGAGAATGTTAGTTTAATTACATATAAGCACTATTGATATGTTAGCCTAAGATTTTTCAAGTCAAGTTCTAACAAGATACTTCAGTTTTATGATGCTAATATTAATGTCCAACTTTTAATAAATGGGTACTGCACCAATACGAAAACACACCTAAAAGTGACATTTTTTATGTCAATTGTTCCCAGCTCTGGCCAAGACTTATCTGGCTTATCCTTAGAATGAGCTCCTTCCACCGGAATTTCAGTATACTCCTTTATACGTTCTACAGCCACAATGTTTGTTTCGAGTTCACTTGTCATTCTTACAGCCCAATTTAATGTTTGTGTTATCTGAATTTCATAAATAAATGAATAAGTAATCAAATAACTCAAATAGTATATAATATAATATAATATGTATATATAATAGGTTAGGTTTTTTGAATTAATTTTTAAAAAATGTACTTTAGTAAGTTCACAGATACGCTAATAGTCTATTATACAAACCTTGAAGAAAATACTTGCACAATTTTTAACTTCATTATCATATATACGAATTATCCGGTAGAAAGTAATCACCAATTAACACGTGATACAAAGATTGCTCTATTGCAAACATTAGAAAATGCATAGCTTACAAGGCGACATTTCAAGACGTTAACCAAGAAAAGCGTTTATGTGCCTTCAGCTCTTCCATCATCTTTAATCAAAGGCATTCATTATTTACATGGATGCACTGCCTAGCAGTTTGTTATCATGACTGCAGGACACAGCATATCTTTCATTTTCCCAGGAATATGTGAAAAATACGTCTTCTATTCCAAAGAGATCAAAGTAGCTTGCTTTATAGTTATTAGAGAATTAGAAACAATACACCACTACTTACATTAAGCGCGTACGATACAGATAACCCGACAAGACCAGCTGTAAGGCCAGAAGATCCGCGAAAAAGCACAGCGAAAAGTGCCGAAAACATTACTATCAAGTTCCCAACCAATTCCAAGCGTACAGCAAGCCATCTGAAAATCCGAAAATCCTAAGACTATTCTATGTTGATGCAATGACATGAACGTTTATACTTAACCTATTAGCAACGATGCTTGGATAGTAAGTAGCGAGATTTTCGTCCACTCTTCTTTCGGACTCTTTGACAAACTCATCGACCAATTTGTAAGCACGAATTGAAGAAGCTCCTTGAATCGATTCCTGTAATTGGATAATGTGATAATTCTGTCAGTTGAGTGAGAAAGACACTAGAGCAAATAAAAGAATAAACCTGGAAATGAGAATAGATAGGAGATCGAGATGCTGATTCAAGGCGTTTCAGTTGCCTTGATGTACTGACATAGAATCTCTGAAGTATTATTAAGTAGAATAAAAAAGTATAAAATATTGAATCACATATATTTTGAAAGAGGAAGATATACAGTAACTTGCAGAACGCCTACTACATCAGTTTCAGAAATCAAAAGATAGAGTTCGAAAAATAAATTCAAAAGATCTCATTCTTTACATAAGTTTACGTGACAAAATCCAGATAGGAGTTTTTTGCCCATAACTTATTAGGATTAACGTTAATATTTGATTGACAACACGTTCCACAATATTACTGAATACCGTTGATGGTTTTAACAATAAGGATTTCATGATAAGAACAACGTTCAAAAAGCTAAACACATCAGTGAGACGTGAAACAAACACGGAACACACGCTGTTATACAAACCAAAAACATGAAGTACAGAGTGAACAAAGGTCCTAGCACGACTATCGACACCGGCGTAGCCCAAATGACCACCACAACAATCTCGATGGAAGCAATCATTGTACGAATAAACGCCATCAATGAACGGGGAATAGCACTATCGAGACAGTCCACATCCTAACATGGATTATACTAATACAAATTAAAGCGACAAAGCCAAACACACCAAATTTCTCATTGCTACATATTTCACATAACATGAAGTTTTTGAAAAAAAGCGTAACGATTTGAGAACAGCCAAGTAACTCTGTACAGATGCCAGTTTCTACCTTCAATAATCAATTAGCACAGATTACAAACAAATCAATAGTATACTACGCGCTACTTTGCTTCGGTTATTTAAACATATTGGATTGTCTCATGACTTTTTCGCTCTACTATTTTTTCATTCTTTCTTTCGACCTTGAAATTGCGTTATTGCTAAAAAGCTGTAGTATGTGGGAGACGTCCCAGTAGGTTCAGCAAAGTTGATATAACGCGAGTAGCGATTAGAGGAAGGTGGTACGAGCTGCAGACATCAACCATACTTTGGCTGGCCAGTTAGTTTGAAGAAGAGGTTCTGAGCCTTTAACTGAAATTGCAAACAGATGCTAGTACTGGAAATTTGGAGCAGACACACCGATACGGACCTGGTACAATTTTTTGTACCAAATAACGATTCTCGACGAACACCTCATGCATTGACTGACCATGACCAAAATGTACCCTCCTGCAAAACCCTTCTGCTGCCCATGAGTCCTGAGCCTACTATAAAAACAACACGAGCTGCATTCATCAGCGCTTAGTAGCAGATACGCCACAATATTAAACTATAAAATCCATGCTTGGACGATTATACGCTCAGGATTTGCAGTGTATATTGCTCTGAGAGGAGTTCGACAGTAGATGATAATATCTATGAAAAACAATTTTAACAACTAACACCAATGCAAGAGAAACTTCAGAAACAACTCAGTGTTCCCCTTTTCCAGGTCAACAGAGTTGAACCTTGGTGCCGCATTCACCGCGTAGCTCTGATATTGCTCCGTCGATTTACCTTATTTTCTACGTCTTAAATCAGCGTACAATACATAGACTACAACAAGCCCAAAAGTAATTTTACCAATTTCTTTAGTAGCCAGCCTCATATAGGCATGCAATCTTGCAAGACAAATGGATGCATATCACTGACCATGATATTGACTATACTGTTAATTAACTAACTTTATTACTTAAATAAAAATTGAGTCAACAAAATTGTTGAAGTGCAGAAAAAGGTATGAGACGATCCAATAGTAATTGCGCTCGCAACCTATTCTTTGTAACTAAAAGGTAATTTTTTATAAGTTGCCAATAGGAAACCGACTTTAACAGTTATATGCAATCATATGATATGTGAAGAAAACTACTCATGATGAAATAAAAGGCGCTTAAGACAGATTGAGACTGATTACATCTTTGATACTCAAGCTTTTCTTAGATAAAAAAATTTCAAACTAAAGGAATTTTGGAGCTGACATCGTCAAAGCGGTTTGGAACAACAACAGCTTATACACAGTTAAACACACTAGGACAAAACATAGCATGGACAATCCATAATACATATTTTTGATTCACATGTTTAATTAGGGAGAAGTATTTCAAAAAGTAGAAAAAGTGTAGCCCAAAATATTGCCGACTACATAAGCGCTGTGATTTCTAAAAAACGATCTGATCAAGTTCTATATCCATTTCTCATTTCCTTTTAATAGAAAGTAGCATTTTTCGACTAGTCCCCTTTAACTATCCTCTGTTTTAATTGTACCCGAATTGATTCATACTTATCACATGCACTTCGGTACATCTACGGATGCAAGTGACAATGTGCTCTTGCACTTACCCATCGCACGTCACGCGTCGATTTAGTCAAAAACATGTAATAAAGAATTCAAAAAGTGCTCATGAAAGCAGTTCGAATTGCTTCTGAGGAATGAGAATGAGATCCACTCCAGAGCAAAGTGAACATTGATATAACAACCAACCTTCATCAAAGAGCTATGTAAAAAAAAACTATCACTTGGAATCACAAGAAAAAAACATAAGTCACTACCTTCTGACAACAAAACTATGTCAGATACTAAAACGTTGTGTAGGATGGTAAGGAGAAGCTCCGAAATTCTCAAAGCAAACGAAGCTGCCTAAGTGCGCACTAGAATGACAATATGTACGCACAGCCCACGAACGCTAACACTAAAATCTTACATTGAACAGGTGATGTAAGCCATGAAGACTATTTATGACGTCGTTAGATAAGATAGGATAAGCTTTGCGGTTGATCCATTGCTTGCAGCGGAGACGCGTCTACGCATTTGTATTAAACGTGATATCTTGAAAGTGGTTCAATGGGAGCCTGGTCTATACATTGACCTAAGTAGTTCACCTTTCTCCAATACAGTGCTAATTATCTTACCGAGATTTCCCTGGTACCAATTTACTGAACCCGGAGGGATGGCGGGCTTCATCGGCTTGGAGAGCAGTCCGAATTGATTCGAGCCTACGTGTCACTCTGGCGCATGCACCACCACGCCATTGCGCCCACCATGAAGTCCTTATTCCACAAAAAAAGCGCGAAAGTACTAGCCACTAAGAGCTGTTTGTGGTATAAATGAAAATTTGTTTTTTTAACAAGAAAGGTGCAGGTGGGATCATTCTACTTCTGGGTTCAAAGTAAGTCGTAACAATCGATCTTTGAGTTACTAACGACAGCCTAACGTTTTCCAATAGAGCACACAGTCCAACATTATACCTGGAAATAAACATTGTTCGAGCTAAAATACCAAAACATAAGAAATATGAGATGATGGTGATGATTACAAATTGATGTATGACTTGGTAACGTTCTAGAGAGATGACCTACAATACTGTAATATCATCACTGACGACAACCCTAGATTTTCCTTGATAAGTCCCAAATTTAAATCTCCTGCTTTGCGATGGATGTGAAAGCATTTGGTTACCAGTTGCCGTCGTTGTCCCAAAGTCTTATACGAAAGGTCTCTTCATACTTTCAGTAGTAGAATACTAAGTTTTAAATTAATGGAAAACTTGTGAAATTATGTTGCTTTAATAAAATAAAGATATTCACAATATTGGCAAACGTTGCCTAACTTATATACCATCTCTTTTCTACAAGTTTTTGTTAAATTTATGTAATATTAGGCTTGGAAAAGCTATGCAAGCGACCAGATTTTCATGAACGTCCAGTACATACATCTCATTTACCTAGTCATAAGACACAGTATTATTTCCATTAGTGTCAATAATCACGCAGTCTCACTATCAACCACTTTGAAAGGCATTCTAGTCAGTTGAACTATATTATGGGTCACATGAGAGTGTTGATCATTTTAACGCTTCATGCTTAATAGATTCCAACTAGGCGCTTTAATTTAAATGGACCTAGCTTTTATACATTGTTCGGCGACATACCCTTTGTAAACTGATGAGATCGTATGGTTACACAACAAAGGAATATTCACCATAAATACGACGAACGACCAATTTACCTGTTCCATGTCACATGCAAGCCCTTGGTGCGATTCCTTATTAACAGGACTAACAAAACAATATATTATGGACAATTACGAGTGTAGTCATTGCTCAAAATTTTTTACCACACCACACCATATTTTTGGAACAGAATTTGTCATGGAAGCGTTGATCAGCCAGGCTCTATCTACTATATATAAGATTCTTGGTTAACCATACAAGAATACCACAAGCAATACTTTTTCGCTTGATGACGGCATCACCATCATACAAGGAGAAGTGTTCAAAGGGGTAAAATTATTGGAACGAAAGGAACGTAGATAAACGATAGAGTTCTCTTGGAGCATAAGGAATGGAATGAAGAGGGAGACGACTACGAAACTTTGAGCATACTTTTTCGACATATCTAATACTCTAGCCATAACGTAGGTCCTGGATACATGATCACTATGTCAATAGGATGAAAAATCATTAGACGTTATACAACGCACTATCAAAAGGTCATACCATGCGTTTAAGGTAGCAGAAAGAAAACTCAATGTTACAACCTACGAGGACGACTAAAGACGCAGCTGACATAGAACATAGGCAGGCCAAACACTTGCTTACAAGCTACGACTGAATAGACAGAAGCCGTAAGCCACTTGTTTCCAATTGTGATGCCCAACATGAAACGCAAGAGCACTACTGCAATGTTTTAATAGAGTTTTTCCTGATGCACGCTGATGATCAATGACAATGCATGATAAAAGTGACGTAGTTACCAATACTGAAATACTTCTATTAAAAACAATCATTTTGATTAAAACAGAAAATTGAAAAAAAAAAACAACAACGCATGTCGTCGGTAATGCGCTATAACGTGACATATTGACCAGGAATACTTCTCATAAACACATCTCTTATCACCCCAAGAAAATTCGGTGAAACACGTGAATCAAAAAAAGCATTATTGCAATGTCTCTTTAAGCTAAACAAGCAGAATGCCAACCAGTATATAGAAATATATGACGAATACTGGAACAAGAAAGAAGATAATTGAAGGAGTTGCATAGATTGGCATTGAAATAATCATCAGCGCCTGTATGACGGATCCAACAAACGTCATAATTGAGCCCGGAAGTCGTGCATCCAACATTTCCACGTCCTGCATGCAATATTCACAACCATATACTATCAAAAAACTATGAACTATTTAAAGATACCCAGAAATATTAGAAAACATTCCATTCTCACAGCCTAGGTTTAAGAAGATCATTAGCTTTTTTTTATTTTTTATGCAATAATCCAGTAGGATGAGCGATTGGCAGCAAGCAATTTCATTGTTCGTACATGATTTATGATGAAAAAGAACCATACAATCACGTGCAGGCAAGCGTTTTGTGTCTAATTGTCCAATTCCAAGAGTTTACTAAATTGTGTTATATTCCCTTTCGTAAGCATGAGAAATTCTACTTCAAAGTACATCATGTTTCATGCTTAAAGGATGCAAAACGAATAGCAAGGGTGAGCAGCATTGTCAGAGGACACAATAAGTAGAGATTGTACCAAACACAGCACACATGAGGTAGGTCAAAAATGTAGTCCGATTGTTCATCTAGTCGTTTTTGATCTATTGTAAGATGTTATAATATCGATTCAACTGGTTAGATGTTCTATGCGTACCAATACTGTAATGTAGATAGCAGCTAGAAATATAAATGGCAGAGTGACTGTAGGTGTTGCGATCATGATGACGGCAATCGTCGCGACCACATTGAAGACTGTTAAGATCATCGATCGAATTGATCCAGGTAATGTTGTATCTATCGCCTCCATATCCTGTGTTATAGATAACATGTAAGACGAAGTGACATCCCAACGTTTTTTCGCATTTTCTCACAACACAAAATCAGCATCAAGTTAGGCCTTAAGAGATTGCATCTTGCAAAGGATTGAAACTTAAGATGAACGGATGTAAAAAGAGGAGTAGAAATATCTTGAAAATCTCTCAAATTATAGAAATAGCTTCATACTTTATGATCGTAAATGACGGCCACTGTCTAGTGACGAATTTGTCCACAAAATTTAAAGTAATTTGGACAGCAACCACATTTAATTGGATCATCGGTGAAATTTTGAAGGTCTGGAGAGGAAGTGACGACTACTGGTTCAAAACAGCAAAAAATGACGAATAAAAGAAAAATAATAGTGATAGTTAATATCGATTCGGCCACAGATTCACTGTTTCCACATTCTGCTTGCTTCTACCTCATTTTCATCCTTATTATAGATTTGGCAAAAAAAAACTGATTATATTCAGAAAATGCGTCCGATTATCGATTATATCGATTATGTTCTTACACTTTAGGAATTGAAAAAAATTACTTTAACATCACCTAAATGTTCAGAAATGGTATAAAAAAAGTGGAATCATTGTAGGCTTTATGAGAAGGATTTCATAGGTTCGTCTATTACTGGAAATTACAACAATGAACGTTAACATGTTCCTAAATCACTATTTCCGATGTCAGCAATCGTTTTTATTTTGCCACAAGCTATAATCTATTTAATAGATATTAATTATGTTAACATGTTGTCTTCAAAAATTGATGTCTTAAAAAAAATTGAAAACATTTATGAGTATGCTAAATATTGCTTGCACCTTTCCGAATCTGTTTAGTATACGTCCACTAGGCGTGACGTCAAAAAATAGCATGGGAGATTGAAGTATATTTTTCAGGATACCCTCATGAAGCAGTCGCGAAGCTCCAACCATTCCTAGAGCCATAATAGTTGATGCAACACAGACAAATATAGCTGAAATACTTTCTCTTCAATGAGTTTATTGTTTAATTAATTTTATTTTGCTAATTTATTAATTGATCCGCGGATGTCCCTCGTTGAGAAATCTTATGCCGGTTAGTCGCAAGGTTACTTGCCGCGACCTCAGGTGGCAGATAGGGGGTGAATCGTAGACCAAAAGTGATCGTGTATGTGCATTGAGACGCGGGTGGATTCATGGGATGGACTCCTTGATTCTGCTGTGCTGTTCGACTCAAACCTTCTGTATGCACATAGTAACATTTATGTATGCGTACCTACTTGTGCTTAGGTGTATATGGATTGTATCCTGATTGTCTATTTGGCCAAAAGCCCGCAATCGAACGACTAGGAAGTACATGGGAGGCGCTTAGGAGTCATCTCCAACAAATAAACTCAAGTGCACTCATTGGGATAGACTGGCAATCTGCCCATTAGTAAACCACAGCTCTTTATCCCCCGCGGAACGGCTCTGCAAGCCAGCCGTGGGAACAATCGCAAAACACAGTATAAAAAAAGGGTCTCATTCCCCTCACCTCGAACGAAACCTAGATACCGCAGCATCAGGTAGGAAGAGTACGGAGAGGCTGCTAAGATCTCATGGCCAAACTAGGCTGCCTTAACGTGAAAGAACTAAAATGGCGATTTGTACATACAACGCGCGAACGCTTGCATCGAAATCTTCCATAAAAGACCTAATGCATGCAAAGAAAATTAAGTACAACGCCATCGCAATGGCCGAAACGAGAAGACACAAGCCATTAAGCACTGTTCACGACACTGGAGAAGAACTGTTTTTTGAAACATGCGATAGCAGATGTGTATGTGACGTAGTCAATTCGAACTTGGTCATCAACATCGAATCATTTGAACAACTAACGACTCGAATCGGATGTTTATAATTGAAAAGACGTGGTCCAGCACCGGCTTTGACAATCTTTGTCGTCCACTTCAGACTACGATGAAGATGAAATCGAAGCATTCTATGGACTTGGAGGAGTTCTACAGAGAAGATGGCACATTCTACAAAATCGTTGTTTGCGACTTTAACGCTAAAATTGGCTGTAGAAGAACACCTGAAGAGCGTCACATTGCAACCCACGGACTTGAATAGAATGAACAGGGAGAGCGGCTATCAGAATTTACCATGACAAACAGAATGTACGATGGTAACTCTCAATTTCAAAGCTTCTTACTTTAAAATGGACGTGGGAGTCTCCTAAACGAAAGTACCATAACAAAATAAACCATGTCATAGTAAATAGAAGGTTTTCTCTAACGGACGTCGCAGTTGTCCCAAAGTTCTACACGGATTCCGACCATCGAATCGTTCGCGCCAGATTCTTATTCACACGTAAAGGAGAGAAAGCTGCAATTTTCAAAAAACGAAATCCCAAAATGAAAACAAATTGGGATTTATACAATTCCTCAGTCAGCTTTTGCGAGGATACCGTGATTGATAATATCGACGAAGAATATGACTGGGCAATAAAACACCTCCACGATAGCGCAAAAAGCGTTGAGAGTTCAGTTACCAGTAAGAGACGCTTCTCTTCAAGAACTCTTGAGTTGATACGCCAACGTGGAGTAGCTAAAGCTGCAGGCAATAACCAGTTTACGTCGGAACTTGCGAAACGCTGTAGAGAAGCGATAAAAGAAGACCTTAAAGAGAGAAGAGCGCAAGTGATGAATGAAGCAGCTGAGGCTGGCAAAAACATTCGCTATGCCCGCTGATGCTTCACAAATCATGAGACCAACATGACTGTTCTCCGACGCCAGGACGAAACGCTCACCTCCTCTAGAACGGCGATAAAGAAAATCATCTACGATTACTACTTGAATCTCTTCGGTAGCCATGTTCGTCTAACTTCGTGTAATGAGAG
>KN717371.1:0-11112 GCA_000816705.1 Dictyocaulus viviparus | reverse complement strand
ATGTAACTTCCACCTCAAAATTAACACTATAATGCTTTTTCGTCCCGAGTATATCTACTAAGATGTTTTTTTTTTGTTTTCTATTCTATTATTTAAGTTTTTGAGGTTTCTAGCATTTTGTGATTCCTTGTTCGTACATCATTAGATATACTGAGGCTCATCTGATCTACAAATCGTTAAAGCATTAAGATTATACTTAACATTTCTTAATCAGATGAAGATGTTTTTACGAGCGTATGCCATTGAGTTGACGTCGTAGAGATTTCGGAAGAATCTGTCTACTCCTACGATTTTATCTTTTTTATGCCTGACTTAACACCTGAAGACTTCATCAGGTACAAAAAATATACTGAACGGAGTTTTGTCAATACCATCTTTTCTGGTCTTCAAAGAAAAAAAAAATACTTAAAATTTTTGAGGGATATATTGATGTTGTTAGGACAAGCTCATTCCTGCCTGAGAAAAGCGAAAACAAAATTTTACAAAAATCAAAAACAGCTTGTCTCTGAAAAAAACAAAACAAAATAGATGATTTACAATAGACAGCATATCTTTTCCCTCCCGAGTTACCGAATAAAATTAGTATGACACAGTTAGGACATCGTTGGTTTTCTACATTTCCATACGTTTTTCATCGGCTTTACTCTGTCGGGAACACGTTTTGTTGCACATTTATATTTGCATAATCTGAACGGTGTGAGGAAAATGTGTGAGTGTCGGAAATTACAGCTGTCAATGATATGGCTAGGAAGACTCTCACTGAACAGTACCAGTTATCTGAGGTATGACTTAAATAATCGCAAAATTTTCAAGAGGAATTCATAAATAACAATTACGCTAATTACAATATCTAACTGTTTACATGATTCAGAATATGACGGGAAAAACAGAAGACGAAATAAAAGAAGAAGCAGTTATTGAAATCGGTGGACTTGTCAGACCTCCAATGAATCAGGTAGTTTTCATCGATAGTACTTCTTAAAGAGCTCAAGTACAAAAATCTATTAAGTGCTGTTAAGTGAAAGCAACGCTCTTACATTTTCTTCTTCTTTTCAAGAGCTTCACTACACCAGCTTCATTTACTTCTAATTTGAATGCTTGCTTTTACCTCTTTTCTTAGCTTCAACCTCAAAAAATTGATATAAAATGTTTTTTCTATAGTTTAGCCGAAGTGGTTGTTTTTGCTTTTGATTTTCGAGTGATGGAATAGGATTATTGATTATTTTTAAATCATCAGATCGGCAGCTTTTCCATGTTTAAAATGCATTTATCGATTACTCGCAACGTTTGTTTTTACTAATCGTACAGTTTATTTTTTCTTTTATTGACTTGTATCCGTTGTAACAAATAATACATTTCACTTATCTGTAAGAAAAACTTACAAGTTTAATGATATACCTCATTCATTACTGTGTTGAGGAGTTTGTAAACTTGAAAAGGAGTCACTAAATTTGTATCACGGGTTCAATTAACATTCAACAGGTTACCTCAGAATATTTTGTTTACATTTCCATGAAATGAGTCTTCGTTATCTTTCATAGAACTGTTCCATTACTCAAATTTCATAGCTATTTATGGATTTCTATAGCTATAAATAAGAAAAATATAGCTATGAATAGACGACCGTAGTCATAAATATAAATGATAGAAAATCGATTCAGAAAAATCGATAGCTAAGCTTCTGCTTGTCATCCTGCAAAAAGTATCCAAGTTTTTGAGCTGCTTCCTTTTCTTTGTGATTTTTAGTATTGTAGTGAAAATTTTCAGTTTTCCTTATGAATCTTTGATAGATCTCAATTAGCATTGGCGAATGTAAAGGGTTATTCCAGATTGAGTTTTTTTTTTCGTAAAATAACGGATTTGTGTCCGAAATGACGTTATGAGTTTTTTGACTCATATAATAACGTTATGCTAAATAAAAATTTTCAACGGCGTCGTTCATGTACAGAATTTTCACTCAGAGGATAATAGAGTTTCATTGGTTTTATAAGTATTACATACCTTCATGGATCATATAGAACGAATTAGTACAATCTTTTTGAACTCATTTATGAGTTTTGAAGTTGAAGAAAGAATGAATAATGGCTACACACAATTCTTGCAACAAAAAAATTGAAGGATGAATTTGACAAACGATTCTCCTACAAGCAACCAGGTGAAACGAGTGAATTCAAACGACGATTTTGTAAATTTTTTCGAAGGTATTTGCTTTCTCCATTTTTTTCTGATCTCTTATTTTTTTATTATATAGGTATGAGCATTTTACGCATTTCAATCAAGAAAAATTTTTCAATGAAATAAAAAATTACAGCTACTACGAACCATTTACCTCATCTGAACTATTTAAAGCGTCATTATTCTCATTCATACCTATTCTTCAATGGTTACCACAATATGATTGGAAGAATAACCTCCTCTATGATATAATTGGAGGATTAACTGTCGGAGTAATGCACGTTCCACAAGGTTGATCAACTCAGATATTTCCTCATATCTCATCATTAAATGATCTTTGCATATAAGGTATTGCTTATGCACTACTTGCTAAACAAGAAGCAGTTATTGGCTTATATACCTCATTGTTTCCATCAATAATATACTTTATTTTTGGTACCTCTCGACATACTTCTATCGGTGAGTTACATTTCACCATTTCACTTAACGATTTCGGCACACAAACAATATCGTAAAGGGTCATTGATTAGGGACGTTCGCTGTTGTTTCACTCATGACTGGACTCGCAGTAGATCGTTTGGCACTTGTCTCTTATATTCGAGAGCTTGAGGAGTCCGGATCTAATGTCACTCTAGTGAATGACAGCTTACCTACACCAATTGAAGTTGCTTCTGTTTTGACCATTCTCATTGGTATTATTCAGGTGAATGTTTCATTTTATTCAGCTAGAGCGTGTATCGCTAATTATTTCCTGAAAAGATTAAGGTTATACTATTGAAAATGATAAAATTTCCAGTTTTGCCTTGGATTATTGCGGCTTTCCTTCATTACTACATACTTCTCTGATCAAGTGGTTTCCGGATTCACAACCGGAGCTTCATGTCACGTGTTCGTCTCTCAGCTTAAAGATGCTCTAGGACTACGTGGAATGCCTAGTAGATCGGGACCTGGATACTTATTTTTGGTATGTTACGAAAATCTTCGGAGAAAAAAAGCTGTTATTTTGTATAATAAGATATAATTTTACAAAACTTGTACTCAAAAATATTCAACAGTGAGTTTAAGTTATGAATAAAGTATTAAAAAAGCTACTAGGTGTCCTGTATTGCTAAAAAAAACGTACAAATTTTTATAATTCTATTGAAAACGCAGTACAATAAAAACACATACAGTCCGTTTTGGCAAAATCGCCTTCGCCTATGTCATTCAATCAATCGAACACTATCGATAATCTTGCAGGACAAACCTCCTAACTCAAAGCATTAACACTCAGTCAAACACAACTCATTCCAAGTGTTCAGCTTTAAAAAATGGATCCCCTCTGTTGTTTTATGAAGGCAAACGTTTATAGAGACATCGTAGAGACTAATATCTGGCATCAAGTCAGTAGATCAGCTCCATGACACCTCCATCATTGCGCCAATGTCATATGAGGTAGATATTATTCGAACTATAAGTATTGTAATTTATTGTTGTACGAACTCTGGAAGTAATAGAGTTTCTATCCCTCGTCTCCTACGATCCAGAAAATAACGATATCAGATGTTACGTCACAATCTTGAAATGAGCATTTTGCTCACAATTTTTTATTTGTTGACTGGCTAATCGCAAAAAAAAAAGCTGCAGTCTTAAAAAAAAATCACTTACAGTAAATTTATGTAAACTATTTACAACATTCATAATTAAATACAATAATTTATTAGCTTTTTTTTTATTTTGGTGTAAGAGTGATTGCGGTTTATGCTAATTAAAATCACTAAATTACCGCAAATATATTTGCACCAAATTAATATCGCTAGTGAAGTGTTTCGTTAGCACTTTCTAATAATTTTTATCTTATATTTTTATGAAAAAAACTATGTTTTATCAAAAAAAAATCAATAAGAACTGCAAATCAATTTATGCCAACAATTCTTTTTTATTTTTTCATAATTTAAAATATTGATTCAAATGTTAATGAAAACAAAATCTGTAAATAGTAAACATTTCCGTAATTTTATTTTATCTTGCAGTGATATTATATTGTCCATAGTTGTGCTGAGGTGGTTGCAAAACTCGAAACCTCACTAAATATTAGGTAACTCAACTCAGGACCTCATTAAATATTTTTCCTTTTTAGAAATTATACGACATGATTTCAAATTTTCAACGTGTAAACCATGTGGCCGTCTTAACATCGCTTTTTTCTATAGCATTTCTTGTCATCGGAAAAGATTATATCAATCCACTTGTGAAGAGGAAATGTAAAATTGCAATACCACTACCATTTGAACTTTTATTGGTGAGTCAAATATTGAATGAGGTGCAATTTTTTTCCTCATCTTTTTATGTTCATACGTGAAGCGGAATTTGATTACCGGAACGTTTAGGTGATCGCCGGAACGGCCGTCTCATACGTCCTGAAGCTGAATCCCATCTACAAAGTCAAAATCGTCAACCATATTCCTACAGGGTATATAATAAATTGTATTTTTTGTAAAGTAATATGATTTATTATTGATTCTTACTACCATCAATGGCGAAAATCCATAAAAATCATTTTTTTCTTCATGAAATTCTAAGAATAAAACATGAAACGACTTAGAAAGATGTATTTAAAGTAGTCCTATAGTTGTTTTTTTAATATTCTATAAAGCTTCAGCATTTATAAGAAAACTAACTATAATAAAACATCATTACTGCACTTTCAGGCTTCCAGGGCCATCGATGCCTCGCTTTTCCCTCATGTCGCATTTGATTCCTGATGCTTTAGGAATTTCTGTTGTTGTTCTTGCCGTTCATATATCGATGGCAAAAATGTTTGCAAAGAAACTTAATTACGAAGTAGATCCAAGCCAGGTAGTCCGTCACCTTTCTAGTGAATCCTCAGATCAAATATCGTTGAACTCTTATAGAATCGATTGAATAAATCACAGTTCCAGAATGAAAATATGGCTGTATAAGAAAGATGATCGCGAAATTCTCATAGAATAAATCATAAATTTTAAGGAAATGTACGCATTAGGCTTGACATCTGTTGGAAGTGGCTTTCTACCAGTAATGCCAAGTGCCTGTTCTCTTGGAAGAACGATTGTTAGCGTTGAAGCTGGAACAAAAACACAGGTAAAGAAATGGATATAAAACTAATGTGGCCGAAACTCATAAAATTGAAAAAGCATGCGGTTACAAAATTTTCCAATCCTCACTTTGTCGTACACAAATAAGTTTTATGCCTTCATAAGCTATGCACACCTCAGTATCATCATTCATGAGCTCAATCGGCTTATCCATAAGAACAAGTTCTCATGCATAAATAACCTCTCATCACTCCTCAATGCATAAATAACTCTATTGACAATTAATTTTGTTAATACAACATTTAATAAGTGATTGAACAAGTATACGAAGTGCTCAGTATGGATGCGATTTTCCATAGTTTAGCTGTCAACCATCTTCTCGGTTTTGTTACTGATTTCTGTGGTTGCTTACTTTGGAAAATTACTAGAGACATTACCTATGGTAAGTGTTTAGTCAAAAAGAGAGGACTTGAACTCATTCCTTCTGAGGAATCAGCTGATTATTGCATTATTTTCAGTGTATTCTATCAGCTATTGTTATTGTAGGCGTTAAAAGGAATGCTGAAAAAATTTCAAGAGCTACGTACTTTATGGCCTTTATCAAAGATCGATTTTGTAGGTTTCATTAGTATTGATATTTAAATTTATAAGCACTCTACGTGCTCTTATTTTATATAGTTCAATAGGCTATTGAAAACCGAAAAGCTCGTAGAAAGCCGATTCATTGTTAACTTTGTCTTACAGCTTTTTCCTATGTAAACTATGCAACATATATGTAAATTTTACGACCGGCTATAACTTTCAGCCAATAGAAAAATTATATTCATATATTTATATTTATTTATTTCTGCTTCTGTTTTTGACGAGAATTCTGTTTTAGAGTATTTGGGTTGTTAGTTTTCTTGCAACGGTATGTATTGATGTCACAGAAGGTTTGGCTATTTCAATACTGTACGCACTTTTCACAACGATTATGAGAGAACAGTGGTACGAAGAAATTTGCATATAATCATTTCTTTTTATTATAATAAACAAGACCTCCGTTACCTCGACGTAGTAGACTTCCTATATAATCGTAAATTAAGCATCGTTTGTAGTTTTGTTAGGCAGTACTCAAAGTTTGTCTGTAGTATCTTATTGAAAAGCACAATGCAACGCAAACATAAGCTAACATGCTCACAAAATCGGCTTCTTCTATGAAGAAGCTGAACGGTTTATGTCAATTATGTGATCTATTCAGCTAAGCACTACTATACTGGATATGCTACTTTTCTAGCCATAGAGATTTCTCCCCCTTATACTCATTATGCTAAAAGTGATCGCGATGGACAACAAACGACTATTTCTACAAAACTTCTACAGAATGTCAGAATGTGATGTCAGTGCGACAACAGATGAATCAGCAGAAGCACTTATGCTGGATACAAGATGTTTCCTAGAATTTGTGACTGCTGAATGCAAAAACCCCTAATGCTCTTAGTGACCAGTTGATTATCATCTACACTTCAATGTTCACTAATGGTTCTTACCTCAATGCAACGTTGCAAATATCACATCAAAGAAGAATAAGCAAATTTCCTCTAAAAAATTTCTACAGTAATTTATTTCAAGCTTTCTACCAACCTGTTACATTACTTGATCATTTGGATGGCCCTTCAGCACGCCTAGTACAGGCCCCGAGACCTGTTACATTAATGATGAATAATTCTATATGAAAAGAGGATAAGCATGAAACAAGCTTTTCTAGGCCTCGATGGCATTTACTCGGTAATGTAAGCGGTACGACTGACTATAGAGATTCCGAACGATACGAAGACGTATACTTTTTCAAGGTTGTTTTTCTTGTTTTGTGCTAAGGAATAGTATTATTATAACAAATCAAATAAGTAACCTCAATTTCAGGGAATTTGTATGTTCAGATTTGACTCACCGCTTTTATTTACAAACGTAGAAAGGTGGGCTTTTTCTTTTTCGAAAATTTCATTTCATACAATAAAACGCTGTTATCTATGGAGTTTTGCAAAAATAATTGACAACGTTCAAATGTAGCTTACCATTATGATCTATTAGGAAAGCTCAGGAAATCATCAATGACGTAGGCTAGTGGAAAATGAGTGAAAATGTAACGCTGCTTCAGTTTCCTACCTCAAGCATATCATGCATATGATTACTCAGGTTAATTAGTAGAACGTTACTCACGTGATGATAGGACTCACCGGATTGATTACTGTAAGCCACCTCACAAGAAGAAATCGATGTTAGCGAAGGAAAAAAAACAAATAACTTGGCGCTGTCCATTAATTTTTCAACGATTCTCAAAAGACAAATCGTTTCAATCGGTTAGAAATTATGTTGCTACTTAACGGTTGTGAAAAAAAAAAGCTAGCGGCATGGTATTTCCTCATGAATTCGTCGTTGTTTATTTGTTTGTTTCGCAAAAATTACATGATATCTTCAGTAGGTATTTGAAAAAATAGGTAGAAAATGTACCCTGTTCAGCTTGCGTTGAAGCTTAATCAAATGAATCGCATCATCAGATTAACACCTCAGAATTTGTATAAGGCAATTATGCTTACTCATATTCCAACCTCTCATACAGCTCAATAATAGTAAAACCAAGCAGTTTTACGCGATATATTATTGTTATTTATCTATTCGTTTCAGAAAAATTTCAATAATTTCCTTGATCTACGACATACAGTATCTGAAATAGCAGTAATAAATTTCCTATGATCTGATTTTACTCAGATTCAAACGAAGTGTTAAAAAAGCATACAACGAATGGGAGCGATCACATGAGTTTTATGTTTTACGAGGTGAACGATCAGAACGTTACCTCAATAAATCTACTGAAATGGAAGCTGACAAGTCATTGACAGCTGGTAAAAATAACATCAACCAGGTAATAAGCTATTATTGTGAAATTTGCATAATTTAATACAACTTGCAAAATGTGAAACACAAAGAAAAAGAAAAAGAAAAAATTCGCTGAAAAAAATTCCTTCTATTGTCCGTTTTAAAAAATAATTAGATTCAAATGATGCATTCTGGAAATGTATAAAGTGTATTAAATTTTTAAAATATATTTCAATAAAAACGATGTAAAAAGCATAACATATTTAATTTAGTTAGTAACTTTTTCTTTATCGATCTGATTTTGACAGGAGAAAAAAGTTCGGCAAACAAAATCTAAGACGAAGAATCAAAATGATTTTTGTTATTTATTTGTTTTTTTTGAATATTTCATTAGATAAGATTATACTGTTCATAGTTGTATGCAGATTGGATATATCTATGAGGGTTTGAGGTCGGCTTGAGGTTCCGAGTTTTGCGGCCAACTCAGCACAACTATGGACAGTCAGAAAGTCAGAAACAGTCAGAAACAAAATTACGATTAATATTATACTATTTATATTTTAGTCATCAAATAGTAGTACCGATTTGTCCAAGGAATCGTCTATTTTGTCACGACATTTTATCATTGATTGTTCTGGTTTTACGTTTGTGGATTATATGGGAGTTAGTACATTAAAGGAGGTAAGATTTTGAAGAAAAAAAAAACCTCCCTCAGATTTCATGTGAAATTTTTTTTTTAAAATATCATGATTTGAGGTGTATTGCGAAATGAGGAGTCGCGGAATCTTAGTTTACTTTGCAGCAGCCAAAGGTACGTTCATTTTTATACTCAATCAGAAACAGATCGAATTTTTTTCTTCCCTCAATCATTCTATACAGCACCGGTTCGTGAACTGTTCGAATCGAGCGGATTCTATTCGTTTGTGGCTAAAGAGAATTTCTATCCAACAATGAGGGATGCTGTAGCAATAGCACGAAGGAGGCAATTAGCGTAATATATTCATTCAATTATTTGTTTTAAGCAAAAATTTTCAATCATACTACAATAATTTTCTACTTTATCGCTTAGTAATAACAAAGTAATATGAGGAAATATGAGTATATTCGCTTTCCATATGAAAAAATTTGACTCATTTAAAGAAACCATTTTAAAAAAGCAAATCTCATCTGTTTTGTGAGAACAACAATGTAACCTCAAAACAAAACCGAAAAAAAATATATATATATAAATAATTTTTGTGAATAATTTTTATTGAAACAAATTATTGCCTCATATTATGAAACCGATGAGGACAAAATATTATAATTACGAGTGAACCTATTACTTTGTTAATTGTTATATTTTAACTGAATACTGCGTTCGTACTAAAATACGAATTTGTTTTTTTTTTTCTTTTCAGGCGAAGTCTTCAGGAATCATCGTTGTACATGCCTGAACACGATCGATTTTCCGAGATCATAAGTTCACATCCAATGCATTAATTTGATATTCTATTGATATAAGCTAAACAAGAAATAAAACGTTTTGTATTCAAACTAAAAATCTTACATAGTTATTCGAAATGAAAAACAAAATGCATAGTCGATAAAAAATCAATAAGAAAATTAATGTATTTAAAAAAAGAAAACGAAAAAAAGAAACCAACTAACTGTTAGAGCCGTTGGAATGCAAATGTGCTCCAATTGATCATCAGCATTATGATATGAATTTTGATTCACTCCTCACTATAGCACTCTTCGTTCTTAAACGATCAGTACTGACATTTGAATAATTTTACAAGAATCTCCACCTTTATTATTCATCATTCAAGCATTCAATCAATTCCTGATCTTTTAGTGTAATAAAACAAATTTTTAACAAAATTAAACAATTCAGAATATAATGTGACGACACATAGAGAATATCATAAAATTTTATGAGTTAATTGGCCTCCTTGAGGTACAACCTAGTTGGCAGACTCAACACAAACATCAAAAACGGTAGATAATCAATATGATGGAGTAGAAGAGTCTCAATGATGTCAAAATCCTGCTAACTACATTCCAACGAGTAATCGAAATAGATCAGATTCCATTTCTTCTGGATAGATTCCATGAACCCATTTACGAATCAAAGAGAGGAATGTCTTGAGATCACACGTGACACAACAAAGTAAATGAGCGTTGTTTGAAAAGTGAGGTTCGTTGTTTGTTCATGTTTCTCCCATGCAACTAATTTTCTACTTCAACACGAAGTAGAAAGCTCAAATGAAGCGGTGGGCATCTGATAAGTCTATCATCTTATGGTTTGATAATTATCTCTGTTGAGTAAAGGAGGTATTTGGCTGGCGCGTTTATGAACAATCTGACCTTTCCAGGCACTGAGAAAGGAGAAACCGCTGAAATGTTAGCCAATTTAATGAAGTGTCTTTGAAAAACTTTGTGTGTAATCGAGGAAAAAATAAACAACAATTTTGCTAAGTGAGGTACTTTAAATAATGCTGTTGAAATAGAAAGTACTGATGCCATACTTTTACCGGACACCTAAAATCACATTATATCGCAATTTGAAATAAGTTTTACTACGGGTTTTATGATCGAAATAGTCGAAATGATAATAAGTAGCTTTATAGCTTTATGTCCTCCTTAACGTCCTCCAAATAATGATAAATCTATAGCTTTATCTTCCTCCTCATTCTACAGAATACAATGAGTTGAATCGATGACAGGAAGAAAGGCAACTCAAAGAATAAATAATGATCTCAAAGAATAATTGATAAATCTGAACCAACATAAAATTTGTTAAAAAAAAGTAAACTCCAACATCTTAAAACTGAAAAGCAAACAATAAGAAAATTCACGTACACTGAAATAGTAATCCGACTGTTCAAGCTGTTAGCATGCAAATGTGCTCCAACTAATTGGCATCGCTAAGATTTTTGATCTATTGTAATCATAGCACTTTTCGTTCCGAAAGGGGCAGTCGTAATGTTAAAGAGATTTGAGTGAAATTCATCACTCGTGTCATTCCTAATTCAATTGATTG
>KN717353.1:0-11536 GCA_000816705.1 Dictyocaulus viviparus | reverse complement strand
AACGTATTGCTGGAGACCACGGATCTGCTTCGCTGAGGGATCTCAAGCCGGTTAGTCGGTTATAAAATTGAACTTCTCATATGAGTAACTATTGTCCTATCAATTTATGACGTATACATTTTCTAAATTGCACTAGTATGACTATTTTTGTTAATATATTCCTAATGTATTAAGGATTATGCTAATTTTTAGAGACGTCTATACGCGGAAAAAGAACAGCTGATGGAGAAGCAGTGGAAGACAATAGATATCCATGGAACGTTGCACTTATTGGACCAAATAGTAATCACTATATGCTATCAATTGTATTCCTAATAGATAAGAGAAAAACTGAATAATTTTAAGCACACTGTAGTGGAACTATAATTTCGAAACGACATGTTCTAACAGCAGCTCATTGTTTGTCGACGAAAATTGTCACGCCACAGATATGGTGAACTTTTTGCCTTCTTTAAACTAACGCTTACTATCTTGCCTCAGTTCAGTTCTCCTAAGCCGTTGCCAACAGATGACATCTATGCATATCCTGGAACGTTTGTTTACTATACAGGAGACCACGTTAACGGATATCCTAGACATAGTTTGATAAAGGTATAATGGTTTCGAATAGTTGCAACAAATCGTAACGTGGTTCTTTTTTAGTCGACGATTCATCCAGACTACAAATGCAATACACATGACAGTGATTTAGCAATTGTCGAGATTTCGCCAGAAATCCCTGCAACTTCGGTACCCATTTGTGTACCAAATGATGACGAAGATGTTCACGAGGGCGAGAATTTAACAGCAGTCGGATTTGATATTGAACGTTAATGATTTTTATAGAAAATATCAATGCTAGCCATATCATGAAACAGAGCTTATAGGTAGAGAATTTGGAGACAAATACCAACTTAAGGTAGTTAGCCTAAGTATTTCTTATGTTGATGCTCTCAATTCCAAACTTCAAGTAGATTCACCAGGAAAAGGTGTTTGTGGTGTGAGTTCCGTTGATCATCAACATCATTCCTTTTGATCAAACTTCCTTTGACGTATAATGTATCAGTTATGAATTTCAGAGCGATAGTGGTGGATCACTGTTCAGAACGACAAGAGTCAAAAGCATTCTTCTAGGAATTACTACATTTCCCACCGCTTGTGAAACTGACCCGTATCACGGTTGAAATTTTTGAAAAAAAAACTTCTATTTTTAACTTTAAGCTTTCTTATTGACTAAGAAATTTTTTGTGAGGTACAAATAAGCGAATTTCAACTGCTCACTAAAAGAAAAGTCCAAAAAAAATTGTATCGTCACTCTTAAGTGTATTGTATAGAAGCCAACAAAGCTAATAGTATACAGAAGTGACTTAGTAGGAGGGGCCACACACAGTAAGACGAAATTTTTAACACAGGACTTAGTTTTGGATCTATGCCAAAGTGAACCAAGCTTTCTACTTGCAAGGGTCAATGGATTGGTACCATAATAATCTTACGGTGTGAGTGTCACGAATTAGGAAATGAATTAGTTCGTTTCATTCATTCTCTAAGCCATTCCCATGTACACAACACAATGACATGAGCATAACGTGATAAGGTGACGACATAGGTAGTGCATTTTTTCACAAAGATGAATTTTGTTAATGCTTATTCTATTACTCACCTACCCTATGGCTTTGGGTACCTGGAGATCATATGCCCTATTTTGACTTCTGCGTCTTGGCTTTTCTTAATAGTCTCTTAAAAAATTCTAGATAATTCAGAATTCAATCAATTCACATCATCTAGTATATCATTAGGACTAGATCGGAATGATTAGCTATAACTGAACAACTTAATTATGTTTGATTTATGTCGATGTTTATTACTTTCAAGGAAGGCACACTGAGTTCCACGATGTACGCAGGTATCTCGAGTGGATCTGTCGGATTTCAGGTAATATTTGATGAGTTCACAAATTATTAGTGCTGATATGATAACGTTTCATATTATATTTCAGAAGTTTGTGCAGTAATTGAAACCTCCGAGTAAAATTTTCATTAGTTTTGAGTGATAAATTTTCAACTGATGCTAGAGATCTTACAATACTTTTTGTATATGGCTTATAGATTGTTTCTTGTTAAAATTGCTAAAATCAATGGAATAAAGTTATAAAATAGCTAAGATTTGTCTATTTATAACAAATATTAAGCAAATACCAATTGTCTTAGATAAGATAAGATAAGGTAACTGTTGGCGTTGATCAATCCCTTGTGGTGGGATGCGCCCCCGCATTCATGTTCAACGTGATGTCGTGGAGGTGGTTGAATGCGTGCCTGGTCTATACAATGACTTAAGTAGACCACTCTTCACCAAGTCAGTGCCAGTTATCTTACCCAGACTCCTCTGGTACCAATTACCGACTCCGGAGGGATGGCGGGCTTGGTAGGCCTGGGAGGTGGCCGCGAACTGATTCGGGCCGGCGTGTCACTGCGGCACCTCCACCACTGAGCCACTGAGCCCCCTACAAATTGTCTTACTAAAAATATTACAAGTTGATTAACATCACGGATCATTGTGATTCACTTGGAAAAATGCTTATCAAATCACAAACAAACAACATCATCGTTCATTGATGACAAGAGAGCCGCGAATGAGCACCAATTCAACACAGCTTTATATTGTAAGCTTTATTTAACGCTTAATATTTTGGCATAGAACAGTAGCAACAGATATGAGCTCTTAGCCGTCAGGAGTATATATAAGCTACCACAGATGCTATCACTCCTACATGACATTTCAATGCTTCACATTTATTTTTGACCATTCCTCTGTAGATCATACATTAAAGATCACTCATCTTCAACTATGCGTATTCTATTACATTCCTACAAATTAGACTTTGACAATACGAGGATAATAAATTTATAAGTGAATTTTCTTCAATGCATAATTTTAACTACTGCACTTACTCTACATTGCCTGGCTCGATTGAGTTATAAGGCAAGCATCTAAGAAATTAAGTAGGTTCCAAGCAATAATATTCTTTCGTTTGAAATCAAAAGATGTACTAATTCGGGTTCGGGTTCGGTAGCCGTCAGGCTTACTCGAAACTTCAGTTATTACACCTCAAACTTGAGTTATAGATTCTTTATTTGAACAATATACAAAAATATCACATAAAGACTACAATAGCGATAACTCAAGAGTTAACACAACAGAATTATCATAAACAATTGTAGTAGACTTCTAATAACATGAGACAACGATAATCAGTTAAATAGCAAAGGTAAAAGAAGGTTATGTTAAGGGTTATGAGTGAAGAGTATGAAAGAGTATACTTATTCAATCCGCTTATATAGCGAGGAGGTAGAGACCTCAATATGTTGAAACAATGTCCTTTCTAGTCCGTTAGCTAGACTGAATTCTAGAATCAAATCGAAATCTCGAGATAATTATGATCTTTCATAAATCAGGAGATTTTCACCTTTACACTTCTTCACCATTTATAACTTTCCATACGATGACTCAGAGACAAAGGAATTAATCGTTAATCATTTGAATAATTAATTAATCAATATGTTATGTGACGTATTTTTTCCTCTGCATGTAATTGAAGTGATAAAATAAAGGCTAATCGACAGAGTATTCTCTATAGAAGAAGCGAAAAAATTGAAGCTTAACAAATTCATTAGATTTTAGAGCGTACGTTTGCATAAACATCTTATTTTTCTGAAAAATAGAAAATAATCAATTCAGAATACCATTCTAATTTATTAAAAATTATGTAATAAACGTATTTCTTCATCGTGACGTCATTCATCTTAGATCATAAAGTTTGAATTAGTTTCGTAATGTTTGTTTTTGTATGGTACCGATAGAAATGCTCTTCATTCCAGCCTAAGCTTTAACACTGGAGTGAATTTTATTCTTAACACTTTCATGTACTCTTTTTCTCACGCTAATTTACATAGGAAGCTTTAACAAAGTGCTTTGCATCATCTAGTTGTTGTGTGTAGCATTGTTAATAATTTGCCTCGTTGAAACGTGAGATGATTTATTTTTTGAGAATCATCACGCATAACTGAAAAAAGAAAAAAAAAACTGAAAAGAACAAAAACATATGACAAAATTTGCTAATATAAACAAATTTGTCATAAATTAATCACAAAACGCTTCAATTCACCTCAAATATGAACCTTGTAAAAGAGGTTGATGAACCTCAATGATCTAGCACTTATTGAAATATCGTCGAATATGTTTTCTGCCGGATCGCGCCGATCTGTATGCCAAGTGAAAATGAGGAAGTACCAGCAAATCTAATTGCTACCGGATTCTATTGGAATCGTAAGCAGTTTACAACATACCTTGACGTCATTATAGGTTTGAGGTTGTGTCATTCAGTGGGTAAGGGTTGTTATTGATGTAGAGTAATGAAATTGAAATGTGATCCTCGTTAAACAACTATTTTGCGTCGTTGGAGCTGCTCTAATAGCATCATAATCATTCACAATAAAAAGAATAACAAAGAATAAACTGTACGTTATGGATAGCTATTCTGAGTGCTTCCAAAAATCATAATGAAATCGAATACCGCAGATGTTAATCAACTTAAGGCCTTATGCTCTAACCTTATAATCATATATGATACGGCATCCAATTTATAGCCGATGATCCGAAAACAGCAAAACTTCAAGCAGTCAATTTGACACTGAACAACACTACGGAATATGACGAGGTCGAAACGCTGGATAGAGCACCATGTCATGTAAGCATTTCACTATGCTGACGGTATTTCGTTCAATTCCATCCTTTATTGGATTTCCAGGAAATCAATAATAGTTTCTATAAAGAATTATTGGACAGTAAGTCAATTTTAGGGTGATAGTGGAGGATCACTTTTTAAAGCCGACAATGGAAAATACATTCTGCTAGGAATTCACATCTCGAAGTGTAGCGTGCCAAAAAAATAGCTCAAGTTTGTATTGTATTTTTTGTTCTCATTCAAATAATATTTCTTAAAACCTACTGACAGTAATATAATTTAGGAATCTATCTATAGCAGATGTTGATTTTCAATTCTAATTACGATCAAACTTTTCCGTTATCACGAATGATTTGAATAATTAGCAATTTACCTCAAAAAATTCTGGAAAATCAGCTTTTGCATTTAATGAACGCTAAACTAGTAGTGAGGAAAAGTGAGGAACTTAAAAACTTACTGATAGTGAGGAAATCCAGTCATAAAACTGAGGATATTTCTGTAGCAAATTTAGCTTTTCATTAGATCTAATCACTCATTAATTTTATGCTACTGCTTTTGTTCAGCCTTTTATAAGCCTTTTACATATTCTTAATAGAAGTAATAAAAAATTGGATAATAGAACGTGACGTTAACAAAATAATTTGCATTATATTAGAACGGAATAAGTTAGATAATGATGTTGATCTGTACATACAACGCACAATTGCTATAAATCCTTCATAGAAGACGTTCCGTTCTGATGCATGCTAAGAAAATCAAGTACGACGTCATCGGACTGGGTAAAACGAGAAGACTTCAGCCAGTAAGCATTGTGTGCGATACTGAAGAACTGCTCCTTAAAACGTGAGGTAGCAGAAGTGTCGAAGGCGTAGGTGTACTCGTTAATTCTAACTTTTTCATTAACATCGATTCGTTTGAACAACTAGCAACCGGAATCGGACGTTCAAATTTAAAAAAAAAACGTGGTTCAACACTAGCTTTTACAATCCTTCTTGTCTATCTTCCTACATCAGACTACGACAATGATAGAATCAATGCATTCTATATGGACGTGGAAAAGTACTACCACAAAGTCGTTATTGGCGTTTTTAATGCTAAAATTAGCTGTAGAAGAACGTCTGAAAAACAACACATTAGGACACGCGGACTTGAATTTAATGAGCAGGAAGAGCGGCTATCAGACTTTATCATGACGAACAATATGATCCATGGTAATCATGGTAACTCTCAACTTCAATAGCCATTATCCCTACGATGGACGTGGGAGTCTCCTAGTCGAAAGTACCATAACGAAATAGACCACGTCATAGTAAGTAGACGGTTTTACTTAACGGATGTCGCAGTCGTCCCGAAGTTTTATATGTAATTCGACCATCGCCTGTTCTGCGCCAAATATTATTTCTTGCACAAAGAAGATAAAGCTGCAATCTTTGAAAAACGATATCCCATAACAAAAAAACGCAGAAAATGTAAACTACTGAAAGACGTTTGTCCTCAAGAACTCTTGAGTTGAAAAATCAAATCGGTGATGCACAGCATTTTGTTAAAACATCTTGCATAAATTAGAGTGATCAGTAAAAGAATACGAAATTGCTAAGAATGAAATCCACTCTAATAATAATGAGTTTAAGGTTATGTTACACCTCTCGTATCAGTGAGGTTTAAATAATTTGATAAGTATTTTCCTATATAGAATTTCATAACTTGAAAATTTGCATTAATGTACTGCACACGTATCCGTACCATCAGTCTTGTAAGCGGATTTCGTTACGGAAATCTTAAAGATTACACTGTTAAGAAAATGCTTATCATCTGATAAGAGAGCATTTCGAGCAGTACCAAAAGTGTCACTCATTATGAAACTAGTTGAAATTTTATGATATGAGAATAATTGAAATCACAGAGGGAAAAGAACCGTTTATTAGGTAAATTTTAATAAATTAGAGGAAAATTTAGAACTCATTCGTCATTTTTTGTATTCCAGAAAAGCAAGCTGTTTTCGCAAACGGACGAACTCAAATCGAATGGATTTGTAAAATCTCAGGTTTTCGGATCGTTTTAGTTCAATTGCAAAAATTAATTGTCGTTTCAGACCTAATTATTTTTTCAGGAGTCTGCCCTATTAACTCATCTGAGTCAACCAATGTAGAATAAATGCAGTTGTTGAACATATTTGTTGAAGAAGATTCACTTAGAAATTTATTCTCCTGTATTCTCTAAGTACAACATGTAAACACTTTCAAGAAAACACATAGGTTGATCCTTGTTGATCTTTGATCTACTATTTGAAGATCAATAAACAAATAAATATGAAGCATTGAAATTCTATACAGGAATGGTAGTATCTCTGAAAGCGATTGTATATTGCTGGCTTACAAGTGCTGCTCATATCTGTTTCAATTGCTTTATGCAAATTTTTTAAGCATCATATAAGATTAAGTGGGATGATTTTTCTTTCAGTAGAACGATAAGGTTGTAATGAATTTTACAAACCTAATGACATGCCTTCAAGCAGTTATACGATACAATTTAGTGCTTGAAGTCCTGAGTTAATTTGTAGTGTTCAGAATATGAAACTCATTTAATTAGTCCGATAAAACCTCTCAATAATAGGTGAAACATTTCACTAGAGGTTATTGACCTCAAACTAATTAGTTTCAAACAGTAAAAGTGCATATAGCACGTTAAACTTAGCAAAATTCACTTGTAAGATAAAAATGAATGTCTCCTTTTAATTGAGAACTTTATTGAAATGGTTGACGTCATAGAGGCTTCGCATTCCTCATAGACTGAAAAAGGTTATGTCATCCACAAGCGCCAGTCAAACGCACTCATTAATTGTGAGAGGAAAGTTACTTTGGTTTCCCTCTCGGTAAATGTAGCCGGTAATGTTTCGGTAGAAGGAGAAAGGTGTTGCAACAATGAAAAAAAAATGATTCCAAAATCTATTTCTCGAAGAAAAAACGTACTTTTTGATCAACCGATCTTTCTGGCTGGGTACTGATGGACGCTGAGCATTGGTTGGCTTTGGTTGGTTTTCTACGCTTGACTTCTCTTCTTGTCGATTCACCAATCTGGCCAATGCACCATGTGTTGGCTTGATTTTGGTAGCCCTATGGTTCCTCCCAAACTTGTGTAGTGCAATTCAAACTTGGAGAAATAAGATTTTATTAAATATAGAAAAGAATACAATAGACTATGAAAAGTATGTAGGTTGGTACGGACGATAAGACAAAGTGTCTAATGAAGGAAGAGAATGTATATATCAAGCGGAAGGGAGGTCAAGGATTCTTCTCTTAAGAGAAACTAAAGAGAGAGTGAGGTTTAAATAGAAGTAGAAGTCTGAACCGAAGGCTAGAATTCAGGAGTGACTCGGGTCAGAATACTACGAAATTTCCTTCAATTATACTACAAATTACATCAATTCTTAATCAGTAATTGATCAGCTACGGCCGGTGCGCGTAGGCATTCGTGTTCAGGATATTGTGGAGGTGAATGAGTGCGAGCCTGGTCCATACAGTGACTTGAGTTGACCATTTCTCACTTAGCCAGACGTGTTTACCTTACTCAAATATTTCTGATACATACTAACCACAGTACCGGTTTGCTGACCACGGAGGGATGGCGGGTTTCGAGGGCCCGTGAGACGGCGACGTACTGAATCGGGCCCGC
This sequence comes from Dictyocaulus viviparus, assembly GCA_000816705.1. Taxonomy (NCBI): domain Eukaryota; kingdom Metazoa; phylum Nematoda; class Chromadorea; order Rhabditida; family Metastrongylidae; genus Dictyocaulus; species Dictyocaulus viviparus. The sequence goes on along the minus strand of KN717353.1, from coordinate 3,144 downwards.
GTGTCACTGTAACACCTCCAGCATTGCGCCATTGCGCTTTCTGAATAATTTCAAGCCTGTTAAAATCATATGAATATGGCAGCGCAGACAATTTTATGTGGAAATAAGTGAAATAATTCAGAACAGCTAGATTAACTCCGATAAGATATGCAGCTGAGTTTGTTTCATATCGATCGATCTGACTTTTTCCCGAGAAGCTAGTTTTTTTCTCAAATTTGGAAAATCGCTAAGTCATCACAATATAAAAGAAAAATTTATGTTTAATTTTTTGTTTTAGGCTATTTTGTCAATATAAAAGAATACACCTCATGATTTCATGTGCTTTTTTTTTCCAATTATTTATTGTATTAAGAAATTTCATACTGTAATTTTAATTTCAGACGATTTCAAACTCGGAGCGTTAAGAGGTCATCGACGAATCACTCGACGATAACTAAACGATTCAAGTGTGATGTTAAAATGACAACGATCGATTACATTCTTCTACAACCTGTTCATCTACAACCTGTTCTTCAACAGGTGTTTAGTAGAGAATGCTGTAAATGTGCTATCACCATAGATTGATTACTAATCGATTTTTTTTTTCTTAGAACAAATCTAAACTTCCTGAATGTTTGCTGGTTTTATTAATTAACATTTTACTTTACACAACAACTTTTTTTTTGTTCCAAACATTTCTCTTTGTCTTCTTTCATTAACTCACTTTTCTATCGTTGAATTTCGTCCTCATATTTGAACAAGAAATACCTCACTCTCTCTTTAATTTTTTGATCTTATAAGATTTAAATTTTCAAACAATTGAAATGTAACGTGTCGTTTTCCATGTTGATGATATTGATCGCTATAAAACAAAAATGATGACTTCTTTTATAAAACGTAGATCATAATGGTTAAAAATTTTTAGCTTTAATGTTTTTTTTTCCCGATGGTGATCTCGAATTTTCATCAAAATATTTAGTATGTGAAATTCTTTACATTATTCAATGCGTAATTTTTTTTCTATTGCATTTTAATCCCTCATAGTGATTTCTGTTCATTTTTTATCAACGATAATAGATGATGATAATGGTTTTGTTTTAATATCCATAATGATACTGAGTCAATCGCTGAACTCTTAACCTCAAGTGGAACTCGTACCCACGGGTAGGCTCACTCAAGTATTGAATGATCGTACATCGTCGTCCTTGGTAGTGCAGTCGGTTGTCGCAACATACCGAACATCTGTAGATGTTGGATAGAGTCTCGCCTGAGGTTCCAAGTTTTGCGATTGACTCAGCATCATTAGGAAGGAGTACGTTTCAAATCTGTATAATTTCAATATGATGTACTTCTTTTGATTACCTTTTGTGCCATAAAAAAACATTTCTTTTTCATTTGTCTTTTCTATGTTGCTTTACTGGAATCAGTCGGTGTGAAAAATAATTTCTATCCTATTTAAATCGCTTGTAGATCTTCTTACCACGAAAATTTGTACGTCATTCCAATCCTCAAAAGAAATGACTACTGTCACTCCGAAGCTGAGTGGTAAAAAAAAAGATTTTTCATACAATATGTAAATTTTCATTGCTTTCATACGAGCTTTTCATTGTCTAGTAGAAATTTTTCTTATCATTTTACTAATAACTCACTGGAAAACTTTCTTGTCTTTTTTTTTCCTCACAGTGTGCCTGATTCATTTGTTCATTTGTGTAACGATTTTGGTAATAAACAAAGAAAAATTTTAGTGAATCATACTCTTTAGACTGCAGAGTTACGATAGAAATCCTCCATTAACTCTATCAGTTTCATCAAATTTCCTCACTATTTTTAAAATAGCTCAATTTATAACAGAACCTGAGATTTGTTACGATACTTATTTCTGTATCACCTCCACCACTTTAGGAGATAACCCAATGTAGAAGTGAGTGATACCAGAAGTTGTCCAAGCAGCAACATGTTTTGTAGCTGTCGGCTATTGTGGCGATCCTCTTTAAACATATCTAAAGCCTCAATACTATGATCTACTACCTTAGCTCAGCAATAAATACCTTTCTTTAACATTATCTTCGAACACATGCAATCGTCTAACGGGATTTCACTCATAAACATGTATGCTTTTTACCTCTGTCTTATAGCTCTTTTCGTTCACCTATCCTTTGATTTCTTCACACGCAGTCGGTTCATCCATACTTCATCCCTCCTTCATTCCTTCAGAGCCATCGATGGCTCAAACACCAAAGACCGTTAGATTGAAATTAAGAGTTTATTAAAAACCTAAAATTGATTTCATCCACTTACTAAACTTCTTAACGTCAAATTTTTGTTACCATGAATATTTTCTTGTTTTATAGGCTTAAAAGAATCCACACCTGCTAAAGAATGTCCACCACAGGGCATTCAGACGTTGACATGGAGTCGTCGTCGGCATTCTCTCCATCGGAGCCAGCGGTTGACGGCATATTTGTCTCGAAGCATAATCAAAGCGCTGAAATATACCAAGTAATTAATTGATCCATTCATACAACAAGACACTAGCCTCATATTGATTTTTTCTCTACGAATATCCGTTTCCTGTTTATACTTTTCCTTTCAATAAAAAATGACGCTCCTTAATGTTTCTAGGCTTCGCTGTAATGCGTCAGGAAGTTTCTTATTTTGTAAGTTTATGCTAAGTCGGTAATATTAGTCCAAATATTACATTCATGGACTATGGTGAAAGTGCTGAATTCTTTTTTCAACTAGCGATAAATTTTACGCAGTGACTTTCAACATTCACTAGCACCTCACATACCTCATTAGAGTTTCAAGAGGAAAAAAATCATACTATAAGCTCTACTGATACATATAGAAGCAAATAATTTTATTTAGATTTTTAAAGACGACGTTGATACTCTGCTATCTGGAAGAGCACCACAGCATGAAAACGCATCTCTGATACAGGTTTTCTGTAAATTATACAGATTCAAAAAATATTCATCGTTCTTTTTTTCTATATCAGATATTTTTCCGCCTTCCAGAGAATATTGCAAACATGCGAGAATATGTACGTGGTTTTTGAAGACGAAAAACAACATCTGATGTCTGATGTTCTACTGTCGTGGGCTATGAAACAACAAAAGGTAGGTATACAGAAGATGTGAGCTTCACAGAATACACGACAGTACA
>KN717340.1:0-11849 GCA_000816705.1 Dictyocaulus viviparus | reverse complement strand
AAAAAAAAACAAGAAACAACAAGTTGTCTTGATACTATTAAACTTCAAAAGCTTATAAAATAGAAGAACACAAGCTAGTCATGGCTGTTTAGATAAACCGTGTTGGCTTAGCAGCATTTATAAAATTATCCAAGCTTTTGCTTACGTTTCATTTTAAAGGCAATGAAAAATTACAAGTGCTTGAAACTCCTAAAAGCTGTTGAATGTAGTAAAACAATATTCATATGATTAAAAAGAGGAGGAACGAGTACATAATGCCCAATTTAAAATCGTTCAATGACAAATGCTGTTTTTCCCTCCAGCAAGAACTCTGAGCTATGAAGTGACTGGTTTCAAATTGCCGGCAGCAATGGCCTTCATTGAGTCTCCGAGTGCTCCGTCTCAGGTTCCGTCCATTTCAACTAGTGAGCAACAAGTAGTAACATTCGTTCAAAATGCAATAATGAGTTCGGTGAGTATCTGATGAAAATAACACATTTCAATGGCATGAGAAGAAAAGAACAGCCCCTCAAGTCATTTATAGTACTTAATTTTCGCATGGTTCATGAGGTAAAGTGTTCAACGAGGTTTTTTTTTCCTTAAATTAGCATTTCCTTAACATTTGCTTTTTTTCAGGTTGAAGATGTTCTTTATCAGGAAGGTCGTGGAGCTGGCCTGTCGGCCGATATGATCTCTTTAATTTTGAATCAATTCGACATCACAGTGAACTATAAAGTACTAAAATGCGATAAAATTTTTTCTGGAAATGGAGCTGGTGTTGGTGAGTGTCTTGTGTTTGAAATCTTACTTTAAGGATTATAAATTCTTAAGATTTTTATTGACTTGGGTTCGGTATCCCTAAAGTTTATCCCAAACTTGGGTGATGTAATTCAAACTTTGATAAATAAACTTATATTAGAAATATAGAAGAGGAACACAAACTAACATATGGATGGTAATATAAAATAGAATATGTCATTGAGAAGAAACTTCTATGAGAGGAAGTGAAGAGATAGTGAGGTGTGGTTGGTCGGCTAATTCATTCTCCAAGATGAGAAAGAGAGAAAGAAGTGTCGATTGGAAAGTATAGGAAACTTCATAAAGAGATGAAGAAGAAGAACAAGAATCCCACTCTTGAGGTTAAGAGTCTTTAAGACTTTTAGGTAATGATAGTAATGAAAGTTATATGAATAATGTTGAAGTAGAATACACGGGAAACTAGCAATATTTTCTACCACATTATCTATTAAAACATCAAATCATTCTCGTTACTACAATGGGCTAGTTGCTAGGACGCTGTTGAAGTGACAAGTGGGGCTGTTCTAGCAAGCTGAATGAAACAAGCATGTGTCTACATTCAGACCTATATTCCTTTCACTCGGTTCCACTCGGTGAACTGGTACCATGAAAATTTGGAAACTATAAAGAGCATTGAGTTGCTGAGATAGCAACTGAGTTGGCACAGATTGGCTTTCAAGTACTTCAACGATATTAAATACTAGGCGAAGTGCGGGCGTATCTCACAAAGATTCGTCAAAGACAAACCTCACTATATTTTGCTGCCCTCAAATTTTTAAGCTAAAGTTATTTTCTTGTTTGTGGTCTGTGAAGCTCATACTTCTTTCAGAATGCTCTAAAAAAAAGTAAAAGTACTTCAAAATACCAAAAAAAATCAATCAGTAAATTGATAACAAGGATAAAATTAAAAATGAATAATGAAAAATTGTTAAATGGTAGATCCAGCGGTCGATAAACTAATTGTTTTGTTTTGTTCCCTTCTAAACTTCATAATATAGACGTTCATCGAATTTTATATCGAAAGAGGATTCGAAAAGCCCCACGGTAGGAATTTTCTTTGCAGTTATGAATGGAATGATGAACTGTCAAATAATGGGTGATACGGTAACGAAAACATGCACTAAGACCATGATGGTTGGAGCTGGTCAGCAGGCAATGATGATTTGTGCCGCTGTAGATTTAATAGATATTGATCAGATGCATCGGACCATTTCTGGAAGTATTGCGGTAGATCATTTCTTATGACACTTTTAAAGAACATACTGTAACAAGTTTCATGGAAAACTTTTATGTTCAGACCACTAATGTCATTATGGCGAATTGGTCAATACAAATGTGGCAGATTGTCCTCAATAGAGCACTTCGAAGCTTAACGTCTGGACTATTACGATCTCAATTCATTGGAGCTTCCGTCACTCTAAGATGAAACGAATTTTTGAAAAATATATGACACATTTATAACACTAAAAAATTTATTTCTTCTAGGAGCTCGACTGTTCAATGTAGCACTATTGAATATATTTTTTTGTTTTGTTTTAGAAGAAGAGGAGGAAGAGCACCTAAAAATCCATCCTGAACGGATTGACCAACACCAAACCTTTTTCTATGTCGTTGTGCGTATAGTTGGAGTGCCTACGAACGAACTAAAGGGCTAGTAACCTCAAACACCCTTGAGTGACGAGTAACCAATTCGTAATTATACTGAATCGTCGTGCACATCATCTCCGTACACTGTGATCTACAGCTTATTTCTATTACTGTAAGTACGTCTCCACAATGTGGGTGTGAACCATATTCAAGAAGGAATCAATCAATAAAATTCCTCTCATTTAAAAGATAGAAGAAACGATTTTCAGTTGCTCTACTATAAGAAATGAGTTCAGCCCATAACAAATAGCAATTGCTGAGTCTCGTTTTATTGTATTTAAATTCTCAAAAAAAATGAGGAGTTGGCTTTGTAAGAGAAATATATCCTTATAAGACAATATACTTTAAAAACAAACAATATTATGAATGTCCACAGTTGTGCTGAGATGGCCGCAAAACTCAGAACCTCAGGCGGGACTCGCACCCGCACTTACAGATATCCGGTCTGCCGTGCTTACCACTACACCACCGAGACCCTTGCTCTGCGACCACTTAATGCTTCACTTATAGTAAGTGGGTACCGCTAGTACCCGCTAACGGGTAGTGTACTAGTTATAGTACCCGCTAACGGGTACGATCTGGCGAGCCGATATTGGCATTACATCCAGTTAAGCTGATAACTGCGGGATGATCCGAAATTATCTGTAAGTGATATCTGTAAGTGCGGGTACGAGTCCCGCCTGAGGTTCCGAGTTTTGCGGCCATCTCAGCACAACTGTGGACATTGTAATATTATATTTTTATGAGACGAAAAATTTTAAAAATAAACAATATTGAGAATTAAAAAACATTCTGAAAAAATATGAAATAAACAACAGCAGTCGTTGTATTCAATAGTGTCGTAATTTCTAAATTTATTATTTTTTCAGATATAAATATTTTCCAGAAATTATTCATCCCATTAAATGAGTTTCGTATAAAAATTGAGTCTATAAAATTAGTAATGAGGAACCGACAAAGTTTTCATTTTGCGCTTTATTCCACATTTTCCGTTTCCCTGTCGACTTTTTCTCTCCTCACCAGAGTTACACGACTCCTTCAACTCCTCAAATGCGAAAAATCATTATGATTATTATTCACAGAAGAATTTTTGATAAATCGGCTACATCAAAAAAAAGGCAGCTATCTATCAAATTGATTGAGTCAAATATTGAGGGATAAAAGAATTTATAAGCCTTGCAAGCTTTCCTCCCACAGTAACCTTCCTTTTTTTTCTCTTCTTTCAGTGATAAACACTTTTTGCTAAGCGATTATTTACTCTGAGTTTTGTTGTTTACGTATAGAGGAAAGGTATTAATTATTTCGTAGAATTTACGTTTTATTTCTTCAACCTCACTGAACTAATTCACTTCTCATTTTACGCCATCAAAATTCTCAATGAAATTCGAGGTATACTTGAGGTTGATTGCATAAACTTCTTACTACTTTACTCAGTTCAGTTCTAATTTCTTTCCATTGTTTTTCCTTGACAATCACAATTTTATATAAATACTGAAGAGTCATTGAGAATAATTGAGGGCATGTAGGTTTCTATTGCTGTGTACGAAATAATGTTCAACTGCGAATTCTTCTATACAAGCCCTCAGGCAATAAAATAATATTTCCAGCCCTAAGGCAACTTTCAAGCGAATTTTTTATGTTGTTTCAACTTTTTAGAAATAAAGGAAGCCATTCATTTTACTCGCTATTCTTTAAATAACATAACAAGGTTTTTTAGGAATAGTGACATCCGACGACGATGGCAGTAAGAGAAATTTTCCTGACAACTTGTTGGGCTGTAAACTCTATTGTTAGTGGATGTGGTCAACTACCTCAACGACAGGGTGTGAATAAAAACAATTTCAAAACGAAAAAATTAGTTATTTTATTATTAAAATTCTTATTAAAGAGGAGTACATGCTTGCTTCGTCAAAGCTTTTACTTATTTTTCATTTTAAAGGCAATGAAAGGTAACAAATGCTCAGAGCTGTTAAAGTTGTGGACAAAATTATTTATATCAAGTAAAGGATGAGAAAAAAACATGAGGTTCGATCGGAAGTTGTACAATGAGAAATGGTATTTTTCCCTTCAGCAAGAACTCTGAACTATGAAATCACTGGTTTCAATTTGCCGCCAGCAATGGTATACATTGAGACTCCGAGTGCTCTCTCTCAGGTTCCGAACATCTCATCCAGTGAGCAGCAAGTAGTCAGATTCGTCCAAAATGTAATAATGAGTTCGGTGAGCATTTGATATGCCTTCAATTGTCAATTGCCTGAAAACAACTGATGAAGTCGTTTATGGTCCTCAACTTTTCCATTGTCACCGACATTAACCGTTTAACAATGACGTTTCTTATGATCTACATGTTTAAGAGTGACACTTTCTTCTTTGTAGGTCGAAGATGTTCTTCATCAGCAAGGTCGTGGAGCCGGCCTATCCGACGATCTGATCACTTTGATTTTGAATCAGCTTCATATCACGGTCAGCTATCAACCATTAAAATGCGACAAAATCTTTCTAGATGCAAATGGAGCTAATGTTGGTGCGTTTCTAGCACTTTTGACTTTAAACGATAATATCACTCACTAAAACTTTACATCACCGTGGCTATTATAATAAGTGAGAAGGTTATTCGATGATCTTTGAAGGTATCAGTAAGACAATAATAAGAAAAATTATTGATTGACTAACTTATCGATCAATCATTAATGGAGTTGTACTACGGTAATCACTAATAACTAAGTTATCAGGTAGGTGCTTTTTATCACAAAAATAAAAAAAAGAATAAAAAGGAAAATAAACTCAAAAAATCGACTTTGACGGCCTGTTGTGCAGTACACATTATTTTTAAGAAAAATTATTGATTGACTAACTTATCGATTAATTATTAATGGAGTTGTACTACGGTAGTAATCAATAACTATTCAAACAGATAGGTTTTAAATTTTATAAAATGAAATATGGATAAAAATGGATTCAATACAAACCACAGAAATATTTCTTGAACTGCTTTTCAGAAATTTTTTTTACCAATTTCCTTACCATCGTGGAAAGCATTGAGGTTAATGGAAGAAATTCATTTAAGTTGAGGAGATGAAGAAGAACTGTCAAATATTGAGTGGTACGGTAACGAAGACATGCACTAAGACCATGCCGGTTGGTGGTGGTAATGGTCGGATGTGTGACGCTGGAGATTTAATAGATATTGATCAGATGCATCTGACCATTTCTGGAAGTATTACGGTAGATCATTTTCTACGTCGTTTTTGAAAAACATACTGTAACATGTTTTGAGGAAAACGTTTATGTTCAGACCACCAATATCATTATGGCGAATTGGTCAACGCAAATGTGGCAGATTGTCCTCAATAGAGCACTTCGAAGCTTAACGTCTGGACCGTTACGATCTCAATTCGTTGGAGCATCTGTTGCTTTGAAATAGAACTCAATTATTATAATAACTCATCAATAGCTGAAGAAACTATTTGCGTAAAAGATAGACTGTTTAAAATAACAATGATAAATAGTTTATTTCAGAAGAGAAAAGAAAAATATACATCAAAGCTTTATTTTAGAAAAGAATAGTGTGATGACGTGTAGCGCAAAGATAGGAGGTAGCACAATAATACGCAGGACAGAACCACCTCAGCTCTTAAGTCTACCAAGCTCTCCAACATTTGCGTTGAGTAAATTGGTTCCATCGTAACATGCAGAAGATGAATAGCGCTGATTAGGCATTATGTCGAGTTATTGTTATTGAGGGAAAATCGCGTACAATCTCCTCTACGATATAACACCTCTACGACGCTGCTCCATGCTAAGTGGATTGATCTATGCTAAAGCTTATCCTATCCCATGATGCGTATAACTGGACAGCACACAATGTCAAGCGAACTCGAACACTAAAATTCTAAAACAACCTCGAGTCACGAATATCGAACTCGACGTTGTACTGATGGATCGTGCACATCCTTTACATACATTGTGATCTAGAAATTTTTTCTATTACTGTAAATATTGCAATATCTCCATTATGTGGTTATGAACCATATCAAAGACTAGATCAATAAAATTTCTTACACGTGGAATATAGGAGAATCGATTTTTAGCCTCAATCATTTTGAACAGAGAAAGTGTAATTAGCATTCTGAACTCAATCAAAGACAATGAGTCATTCAAAAAGTTATGGGTTTCTACTGATTTTTTTCGAATTAGAGTTATATTTTATAATTAGCAACTACTAGGATAAAAAGTACAAAAAAAATATAATAAAATATAGATCAATTGATTTTTTCTTCTCACGTCAATATTTAACTCATGAGTAAATCACCCACCTCACACAGCTTCCTTATTAGATTTGTAGTAGTTAAAAAGTCAATATATGGCATACAACTTGCAGGAAACCTCGTCAGAGGTTTTTCACTCAGTTCCAATTGGCAAGAAAAACAAAACGCTAAACTGTTTGTGGTAATTTTTCTTATATAGAAATAAATTTTTCTATTCGTCTACTAACAGAAATCAATACGACCCTCAGTAAAATAACTCTCGCTGGATGGTCCCGTTTCATTCTATTTATAATTCTCACTGGGCTCAAATTTCCAACACTGTTTGAGGTAATTTTTATCATAGAGGAAAAAATTTTTCTACTTGTTTACTAACAGAAATCAATACGACCCACAATAAAATAACTCTCGCTGGCTGGTCTCGTTTCATTGTATCTATATTTTCAAAAAAAAAAATTATAAAAATGGTCCAGTTAAAAAACATATCTTTATAAAACAAAAATGCAAAAAAAAACATTATTATACAATAAAAAAGCTTTTCTAAAAAAATATAAAGTATACGACAGCAATCGTTCTATTCAACAGTGTCGCACTTTTTTTTATTTATTAATATTATTTTTTTTTGAAATACGGAAATTTTCAAGAATTATTCATCCTATAAAAATAAGTTTTGAAAAAAAAAGTGTATAAAATTTGTGATGAGGAACAGATACAATTTCCAATCTGCTCTTCGTTTCACGGTTTTAAACTTTTTCCCTCACGAAACTTAATCGACTCCTTTGACTCCTTCTTTCATGCAAAAAGCATTGATATAACTATTATTTATAGTTTTCCTTTAAAAAATTACTCAGGTAAAGAAAAACACCTATCGATCAAATTAGTTGAGTTAAACATAGAGGGATAAGTGCAGTTATAAACCTCGTAAGCTTTTATCACACTGCATATCCCTCATTAAAAATTATTTTCACATAAATTTCAAAAATTTTCTCTGTCATAAATATTTTCGCTTTATTCAATCATTTACTACGAATTTTTTAATTGTTTATGTGAAGAGGAATATTATTCATTATTCCGTTAAGCTTACCTTTTATTTTTTCTACCTCAATGAAACTAATTCACCTCTTTTGTTACACTGATCAAACTCATAGTAAAAAATTAACGGTATGCTTATGAATGTTTGCATAAATCTACTATGAGCTCACTCGACTCAAACAGAATTTTTTCAGAGATCACAAGTCTTTACAATTGCTTAGACCTCAATGTGAATAGTTAAGGGTTAGTAGGTTTCTAATGTTTTTCTCACAAAAAGTACCCTCAAGCATTCGTTGTGAATCTTTTAATACAAAGCTTCAGACGATTAGAAACAATTTTCTCAACATTCAAGAATTTTCACCCAATTTTTGTTCGTTCTTTTTTGTTTTGATCTCGATCTGATCTTTACAAACAAAGCGAGGTGTTTATTTTAATTGTAATTCAATATAAAAATCATGATGCGTTTCAGGAATAGTAACATCCCATCGTGATGGCTTTAGAAGAATTCTACCTCATGATGCGTTTCAGGAATAGTAACATCCCATTGTGATGACTTTAGAAGAATTCTACCTCATAACTTGTCTAGCTGTATTCTCTTCTGTGAGTGGATGTGGTCAACTACCTCAACGACAAGGTATGAGCTGAAAGAATTAGAAAAAAACATACTGTTTCGATACTATCAAGCTTCAAAAGCTTATAAAATAGAGTAGCACAAAGTAGTCATGCCTTCGTCCCATCACATCGTGATGGCTTTAGAAGAATTCTACCTCATAACTTGTCTAGCTGCATTCTCTTCTGTGAATGGATGTGGTCAACTACCTCAACGACAAGGTGTGAACAGAAACACATAGAAAAAAAAAACAAAAAACAACAAGTTGTTTTGATACAATTAAACTTCAAAAGCTTATAAAATAGAAGAGCACAAGCTAGTTATGTCTGTCCAGATAAACCGTCTCGGCTTAACAGCACTTATAAAATTATGCAAGCTTTTGCTTACGTTTCATTTTGAAGACAGTGAAAGATTACAAATTGCTTAAAGCTAAAGGCTTTGAAACTGCTAAAACCTGTTGAAAATAGTAAATTAGTATTCATATGATTAAAAAGAGGAGAAACGAGTACATAATGCTCAATTTAAAGACATTCAATGACAAATACTGTTTTTCCCTCCAGCATGAACTCTGAGCTATGAAGTGACTGGTTTTAAATTGCCGACAGCAATGGTATATATTGAGTCTCCGAGTGCTCCGTCTCAAGTTCGGACCATTTCAACGAGTGAGCAACAAGTAGTAACATTCGTTCAAAATGTAATAATGAGTTCGGTGAGTATCTGATTTAAATAACACACATTTCAATGGCATGAGAACAAAAGAACAACTCCTCGAGTTATTTGTGGTACTTAGTTTTCTCATGATTCATGAGGTAAAGTGTTCAACGAAGTTTTTTTCCCGAAAATTAGCATTTCAATAATATTTGCTTTTCCAGGTTGAAGATGTTCTTTATCAGCAGGGTCGTGGAGCTGGCCTTTCGGCCGATCTAATTTCTTTGATTTTAAATCAGTTTGAGATCACAGTTAGCTATAAAGCACTAAAATGCGACAAAATTTTCCTCAATGCCAATGGAGCTGGTTTTGGTGAGTGTCTTGTTTTTAAAATCTTAATTTAAAGAATATAGATCCTCAAGATTTTCATTGACTTGTTTTCGGTATCACTGAAGTTTATCCCAAAATTCAGTGATGTGATTCAAACTTTGATAAATGAACTTACATTAAAAATATAGAACAGGAACACTAACGTTTCGATGGTGATACAAAACAGAATATGTCACTGAGAGGAAACTTCTCTGAGAGGAAGTGAAGAGGGAGTGAGGTGTGGTTGGTTGGGGAATTAAATGTCCTAAATGAAAAAGAGAGATAGAAGTGTCGATTGAAAACTATTAATAGAAAACCTCATAAAACGATGAAGAAAAAGAAGAATCCCACTCTTGAGGCTTAGAGTCTTTAATACTCTTAGGTATAATAGTAATAAGATTGAAATGTGATATGAATAATGTTGAAGTAGAATAGACGGTAAATTAGGAATAATTTCTACCACATCATCTATTAAAACATCACATCATTCTCGTTACTACAATGGTCTAGTGCTAGGAAGTTGGTGCAGTGACGAATGGGGCTGTTCTGGAAGTTGACTGAAACAAGTTTGCGTTAACATTCAAACCTACTATTCCTTTCACTCCGTTCCAATTATTTATCATAAAACAATAAACTATTCCATCAAAATTGGTTCAATAAAAGTATTATTATTTCTTATGTGTTATGAATGGAGTAACGAACTGTCAAATAATGGGTGATACGGTAACGAAGACATGCACTAAGGCCGTCGCTGCTGGTGGTGGTAACCTTGGAGCTGGTCAGCAGATGATGATGTGTAACGCTGTAGATTTAATAGATATTGATCAGACGCATCTGACCATTTCTGGAACTATTACGGTAGATCATTTTTCACGTCATTTTTACGTTTTTACGTCAAAAGACATACTGTAACATGTTTCATGGAAAACGTTTATGTTCAGACCACTAATGTCATTATGGCTAATTGGTCAACGCAAATGTGGCAGATTGTCCTCAATAGAGCACTTCGAAGCTTATCGTCTGGACCGTTACGATCTCAATTCATTGAAGCATCTGCCACTTTGAAATGAAATACGCATTTTTTCAAATTGAATACTAGTACTCAGCTTATCGAATCTTGTGTTGAAAACTCATGGACAACATCACAAATTTGAATTGAACGAACTTACACGTTTTTTTTTTTGGTAACGAATATGCTTATTCTCACAATAATAAACGTATAAGAAATATATTGAATTAAATTGAATAAATAAAATGCAACATAAAACTAATTTATGAGTGAAATTATAGAAATTCATACTACATTGTATAGATAAATTTGTTGTAATTAGTATGTCAGCCAGTATTTATTGATTGCTAAATAATCAGAAGTACGCTGATGAACAGATGCAGGCTTGTACGTCGTCAACACCTACAGCACTTCTTGTGCTTATCAACGACTCACTCAACGTTTAACTCGTTAAATTTACAGTCCGTTGTAGTGTCCACTTCCCCAGAAAAGGAATGCATGAAATTTGTTGCCGTCTTGAGGAAATCCGGCTCTATGATAGCTTTATTACGGAATATTTATATAATTCAACTCGCTTATGTTTGCCAATGTAAGCTTTCTTCATCATTCGTATCGACATGTTTTGTATTTTAGCCTCAATCGTTTCAAATCGAAAATCCTTAACGCCAAGGGGTATCCCACAGGAAACTGCAAACTCCGGTCAGTTCACGGACTATCCCAGGTCCACAAAGCCCTCCATCCATCCGGAGTCGGTTTGGTTGTTGTCTGAGAAGTTTGAGGGAGTTGACTAGCATTTTGAGGGAAATTTGAGGGAGTTGACTTCGGTAATTATTGGCCAACTCATCGCATAGACGAGGCTCGCATTCAACCACCTCCACGATATTCACATTGAACACGAATACGTAGGGATATTCTGCCAAAAGAGATCGATCAACGCCAAAACATATTCTATCCATTTTATGGCATTGATATTGATAAACAAAAGATAGAAAAATATTAAAATATAACACTTGAAGATAAAAACAAAGTGTCAAGCAACCATTTTGCTAAAGATCTGACTATTTGTGCTGCAGGTTGGCTCATGAGTGAATCATTCCAACAGCTTCCTCATTGCGGGAGGTATATCAGTAGAGTAGAAGCAAAGGCAGATGTCCTGGAAACCACTAAGAAGAATAACAGTTCTTTTTGAATGGATTTCTACCTTTCGCTTTATATTATCGAGAAAATATAGCAAATAGAGCAATTATTCCTCTAGACCGTATTTTTATGGCGCTGAGTCATTTAGAGAAAATGCCCACCCTCGGCCGGTTGATTTTTGGTCATTGTTTATTTTCTAATGATCGTCTTCAAGCTCAAACTGAATTTCTTCCTAATTTACCTCTTCCATGCAGGAAAATTCAGAACCTTGCAAAAGCACTGAAATTTTAATGACACTAATTGAATCACCTGGATCACCTGGATTCCCGTTGATCATCGACTGAGTCGAGCGGGC
>KN717338.1:0-10246 GCA_000816705.1 Dictyocaulus viviparus | reverse complement strand
TTGCGTGTGGCACGAAAAATTACCATAAACGTTCAAAATAAATATATAAAGTACACAATTCTATTTTGATTTTCTAGTAAATCAGAAAAGACAAATTTGGAAATTTTCCAAGTTTTAAGACTATTATGCATAAATGCTTTTGCGTGAAATAATCAAAGAATAATTATAAACGATCTAAGTTTAGTCACGTGATCATTCCAATCAAACAAACCTTTGTCACTCAAAAAATTACCTATAGAGCCTCAATCTTAGTAAAAAATTATAATTACTTAGCTGAAGTAAGAAAAATCAAAGAATTGCTCTAGTACTTATTTTCTACATAAATTAAATTAGCGAGAATCTAGTAAGAACTAAATTTGTTGATAAGTTTTACATTATATGTAACTATCTTATTGTGGTTACTATGCTGTTAAGAGATTTAACAACCAAAAAAACCTAATAGCGTTAAGAGTGATCAACTTATTTGAGGAAAAAAACCGCTAAAAATTGCATAAGGCAATTTTAATTATGAAAATCAGCCAAAAGTCGGCTTGGTTTTTGTGATGATCACATATGTTTTCGACGTATGTTTGTTTCTACAGTTCTATTTTGTGCTAACGACTAAACGAACCGAAAAAACTTGAGTCTCTTGATTTTGAAAGCTATTGAATTCCTTTTCCATAACATTAATAAAGTTTTGAATCATTATCGCATGCTTGAATTCTCTAATACTTCAATGAGGAACTTGTCTTCTCCGGCATTCTCCACTACAGATATTCTTTCTTTGCGCAGAAACGGACCAATGACGAATTCATTGTACAATATATGGTCATAACATGCTTAAAATATAACGCTAACAGTTCTTTTATTCTTTGAACATAATCATTTTGTGATAATAGTTCCCTTTCCTTTAGGAAATAGTCCGGACATCTGTAGATGCGGATTTGAGTCTAGGCTTTTTATGCAATTGTATTATAAGACTTTAGCCACTAGTTTCATTTAGGTATTTGAATTGGTGATGTACGCATATGTTTTTGTTTACAAAGCACTCGAGAACAGTTTTGAATTTTCGTCTCCACTCTCCTTATACTCTATATCACCTTTATGAAAATTGGAAAAATGTGAAGCTGGCATCGTCAACATTCTGGATCTTTCTGTTTGACATTGACATAGTTATACGCTTTATAAATCTTGCTTAATTCTCCATAATTACTTACTTATTTCACGCCACTCTTTTTGAGGCATCTAAGCTTCTAGTAGGCGAAATCAATTGGCAATATCCAAAGATGCAAATAGGGAATCGTTCGCATTACAAAAGCATCCTTGCACTTGGCTTGGAACGCGGGTGGATTCAAGAAACAAACTCATTGATTCCGATGTGTGGGGTACACTCACAAATTTTTTACGCGCATAGGTACATTCGGGTATTCATGGCTTAGGCTAGGTGTCTATGGATTACATCCTGCATGTCGATTCAGCCAAAAGCTCCCAATGGCACTGGCGAAAACTATATAAGAGGAGATTAGGAGTCGAATAGAATAAATAGGCTCCAGTCTAGTTAATGAAGTGAAATTTCAAGCTGAAAGAGATAAAAAATAACTTCTAAGAAAAATTAGCAAAAGTGATAAATGAGGCAACCGAGGCTGATTAGATCATTGGCATAACCTTTTCTTCTTTAACTCTTGGAAGGCTAAATTTCAACTCAATACAAAAGTAGCAAAAACCGTGTTGCTGTAGAAAAAGGGAGATGATCACGACATTGATAGTTATCGCATAATGTTGTCTCTCGCCTATAAGCTAGTCATAAGACTTATCCTTAACACTGAACGAAGAATTAGACTTTAAAAAAGAGTTCAGCAAAATGGATCTTATCCACACAGTAACAAGAGGCGTAGAAATATAGCGATATGAAAAGAAACTACTGTGTGTTGCCTTCATCAATCTTAGAAATCTTTCAAATTTTTAGACTTCTGTTGAAAAAGCGGTCATGTAAGATTTGACCAATCAAACGCTTTCAGCTCCATAAAAAAAATTCTTTCGTGCGATATATAAGAGTTTCACTATCAAAATTACTACGCTTTATATAATCAGCAACGTAAAATGAGTAGTTTATCACCTTCAGTAGCATTTTGTGAAAGTTAGATGAAGCGATATTGGAATGAAAATCTATTGTCGGTTACTCCACTGTCTTCATTTCGTTAATAATATTTTTTTCATTACACTAAATCGAGCGACCTACACATATGTTATCCGACTGCAAAAGTGCTTGCGAAAAAATTGGCCTTGAGTAAAACTTCAACTTTCTGACGTTTGTTTTTCGTTCAACGGGAAGAACATTTCAAAATGCTTATGCTTCTTTAATCAGGCGATACCAATCTCACGTGACACTATGTTTCCTCGTACCTCTACGTTGCTACTTAATTTATCCAGAATAATAAAACTGATTTCCCAAAAACGTTATTAATATAACAAACCAAAGCACATAATAAATGTTATAAAGTATGTTTCTCTAATACATTTCAATGTTTAAAAGTGATTATAACTGTATAGTTATAAGCACTTATATCAAGAATTCTGATAAAAACATCCATTCTCTAGATTTTTCTAAAATATATATTATAGTAAATGATTAAAATTTGCTAGATGTGTAATGTATATTTTAGATCAAAGATTAAATAATGCTATGAAGCTAGTAGATGAATAAATTATTTAAAAGGTCTGGTAATCTCCTTCTACATATCCATTTCTTGGCTGTTTTTGGATCACCAGCAAAATCAATGAAAAGGATTTATTCGTTTCTATTTGATCTTAACTTGCCGTTGCGGTAATTGACCACAACTATTACCATAAGAAAAGAGTCAAATAATTTGCCAAGAAGATTTCTTGAATGCCATTTCATTAATAGTGTGATCACCTAGAAAATGTAATTTTTTTGCAATGGAGACAACGAGTTTTCGCATAAGATTACATAAGCTTCAAAACTGAATAATTTTTGTGACTTGCGCCTGGTTATTCCAGTTCATCCTGATATCGTGAAGTGTTTATGGTTTGCTTTGCTTTTTTTGTTTTTGTTTATAATATGGTTTCATAGTGGTTTATATACTGAGTAGAATAAACAACTTTTTAGCAAGTCAATACTGCTTATCTTTCTGATTATTTTTGGCATTACTTTACTTTCTGGAGAGGTGGTATGCTTGACAGACTTGGTGTGAATGATAGCACGATTACATAATGTGACAGTGGATATGACTATAGCTTATTTTACCATTGTACAAATATCTTTTTGATTATGACAATTAGTGATAAAAGTACATGTAACGACGTTTGCCTATATATTACCCATGTATTCATTCAAAATTTCTTCTGTGAGCACTAACATTCAAACACCATGTATAAGATGGATGAGTGGCAAATTTTTTTTTAACGACGTGGAATGTACTATGCTTAATGTAAATGTTTGATGAGTTAAATATTTTTGACAAAAACTTATTTATGAATATTTCAAGGAAATGAAAATTTGACAGCTCAGTAAATCTTAGTTTCTAATTACCTATACCCATTTAACAATCAAAATAAAAATAACGCCTATTTTCTCCTGCTTAGAATTGTAGAGTGGTTCTATTCATAACAATTTTTAACTAATGGATATTATTCATAAAGCTACCTACAATATTTTGTCGGGTCAAGAGTTACATATATTTTAATTTATACTTAAATAAATAGATATCACGAAAAACTTGCGGATGATATAAAAAGATAGGATTATGCAACATTGTCTTATGCTATTTGATTAATCTATAGATCGATTATTAAATCGCCCGGAGTTGATGAATCTATAGATAGAAGTCGCTGGTCATTAGCCAGTTGATTAATCTATAGATAGAATATTAGGTGTGTTTGTTAAGATGTGACTGTTTGTAAAAAATGGACTCTTTCAATAAAAAAAGCGATACGCACAAATATTTTTCAACTGTTCTCTTTCGTACCAATTAGAATGGTTGTGGTGGGTTTCAGAGATGCTACGTATCCTGCAATTTATACACCGCTATGATGATTCAATGAAAATCTTGGATACAATTACTTACAGCTTGTGTCCACCGGTCATCATTTATTTGCATCACATCTCCGGCACACCTAATCTTTGAAAGCTTGGCGTGCACGGCTGCGTCTCTGATTTTTGATCGTTGACGTAGATTGAAACTTCGTATTCCATCTTTCACTTGTGCGATGCGGAAACGCCAAGCGTTATCCTTTCGATTGAGCATTGTATTGCGCTCATTGAACGTTCACCTGGCTTTCGTAATGCCCAAGTTTCTGAAGAATACGTTAAGGCAGGAGCTTTGTCAAGGTGGGTTTGTAGCTTCATTGCCCTCTTCACTACGTCCTTGATGCTCTTATATGTTTTTCAACTACATCTTTTCGTTCTATCAAAACTTTGTCACAGAAAAAAGCTACTCTTAGATGCTCATATCATTGAATATGTTAAATCAGTCCAATAACTTATAACTGCCGTTTAAGACTGGATCACTCGGATTCCCATGGACCATTAACAGAGTCGAGCAGGCACCAGTAAAACTTTTCTTTTTTCTACCGTGCGCGAGTGTAGTCCAATGAGTTCTTTTCGCTATTTTTGCTTATTTTGCTTTCGTTAAGCATTATAGTTTTTTTCTGGGCCTCCGGTTATGTCGACTGATGGTACAGAGATATTGTTTATGTGTCCGAAAAAAGCGCAAACCCCCTTTCGTGAACTCCCTTTCTATCACCAATTTGCGCAATTGTCATCAAAGTAGGAATTTACTCCCTAATAACCCAAGTTTTAAATGAATCGCACTCCAAGCAATTTACAACACCAAAAAAGTCGTCCTGGTTGGCTTGAGGACGGCTGCGAAACTGATTTGGGTCTACATGTTACTGTGGCACTTCCTTCACTGCGTCGCTCATTTACTTCGGACAACAAAACCTGTGTTAACCACAAACTATAGTGTGCACAGTGAACAGAGTCGGTGTCAAATCACCACAATTTCCTAATGAAGCTGAAGAGATGGCGCACCAAAATTTATTAGCGTCAATACTTATCCTGAAGAATTAATATTAATAACAATCTACTATTGAATCTAAAGTTTTAACACCATTTAGACAACCTCAAATATGCGTCTACGATAGCACATTGTAAATTGGAAAATAATGTGTTCTTTCATATAATTGCATTGGAGGCGCATTGGCGCCTACCAAGCTGTTGATCCCTCCGGTGTGGTCGGTAAGTTGGTACCAAAAGAATTTGGGTAAGATAACTAGGGTTGATTCGGTGAAGTGTGGTCAACTCAAGTCGCTGTATAGAGACCAGGCTCCTATTCAATCACCTCTACGATATCATGCTGAACACAAATGCGTAGTCGCATTCCGCCGCAAAAGATTGATCTCAGCCAGCGCTCATCGTAGATCTCATTCAAACATTAAACACAAAGTGGTGGTCTGCAGGTAAGACAAAATGAGAAGTTTTTGCCGAAAAATCTGATTTTGTTACTCATTCTACGCGTCTGAAAGAATATATTCTATTTCAAATAGTGACTCCTAAGAGATAAGTAATATAAGTGATCAAAAAGAAATCAATACACAAGACAACATTAGCTTTTGCGTTCGTAAATCCCTGTTGCACTATGCGACTGTGCTGGAGTAGTTCTTATCACGTTAATGTTGAGAATTTCAGCCAAATATCTTAAGCCGAGGTAAGCCTGAAGGCAACCGCAAATCTGATGCGAGTCTTTGTATCACAATAGTACCTCCATCATTGCGATACGCGCACCATTAACCACTGCGGGATTTCGGGCAAATATTTTTTGAAGTTTCAATTTGTTACGTAAAAGTAGATTAGGCAGCAAATGCATGCTAATTTCCTTCTTATTCTTCAATTAATCATAATTCTTGAAACAATCTATTTTTTAAAGGAAAGTTTATTAGTCAAAGTTTGAGGTACATCACTCAACTTTGGAATAAATTATACGGTAACCGAATCCGAGCCATTAATGTGATAATATAATTCATTTGTAATAGACATATTGAGGTAATACTCCTGCAAATATAAACTATTTAATTCAGCATGATAGCACCGCTCGTCTAACGAGATTATTCTTAGTCTAGGAAGAGCTCTAAATTAGTGAGGAAAGGTTTTTAAATGTCGATTAAAATTAATCCACAATGATTATAATAGTGCAAAACTAACAATAGATTTTTCACATGTCAGTTCCTCTCTCATGTTTATTTCATTGAAAAACGATTAATATTGGATATGTAAGAACTTCACTGTATAACATTTTATATTTGAAACCTTATGGTTGTTATGTTCATAACGGCTTTTCTAAATTGTGAGAAATCAGAAAAACTCACTATAATAAGACATTTCTGTTGAAAAAAAATGTTTTATTTTTAAGAGGCCAATTTATTCAGTTGAGTTATAAAAATGAAAATTTTAGAGCCATCATTGCTAATGATTGAAAAATGAAGCCATGTGTTGTGGAATGAGCACCATAGCCTGAAAATAAGCGGTTTATTCCCGAGCTGTTAGATATAGATCAAAAAACGAGGTGAACATGATAAGTTGCATGTGACCAACCATTCTTTATCATGAGGTACTCTTGTAATGAGTATTTTTGAAAAGAAAACGAAAATGACCAGGGTACTCATAAGATAATAAAGATCACGACGTAACGACAACGACCATGTTGCTACTTAGAACAATTTATCTATTTTTGCTAAGGCATGGACCTACCCCCCTGGTTATCGTAACACTTCGCGCTTTGATTACCTGGAGCAACTCAAATACATCCATGTAGATTTCTTTTAAAGCTGTCATGTGAACGTTGAGGCTTCCTTTCAAAATTTTCTTCATAAGCAGCTAACACCTCAACAGTACCATCACATTATCACCGTCTGTAGTGATTTTAACCTTTCAATATTTTGATCTCATAAGATTTTTCATCATTTTTTTAATAATAGTGCTATGTAATACGGGGTTGGTGAATTGGTATCAGAGTAATCTCAGAGGCTAACAAGCTCTGGCTTGCCGACAGACTGGTCCTCTCAAGTCGTTTTATAGACCACTCCCGTTTTAGACCACACCACCATAAAGTCCAGACAAAAAAATGTGTGGGGCATTCACACAAGGAAATATACTACGCAATGCTTATTGTTACCTTTATCCATACTGAAGTTTTTCCCGTACGGAACGTTACCTAAGTTTGTTTCACAGCATGTCAGAGACTACGACTGAAGTGAATCTCAGCTGCTGTCTCTCCACTATGCTTAGTCAACCACAAATCTTGATCATAATGCGGTATCCGAGCCTTAGTGACTTCCAGTCTAGTGTGTTACCAATTCCACTATCACTACCGCTGTGTGAACACTATAATTTTATTACTCAATAGATCAATTATTACATCTAAGATGATATCGGTGGTTGAATCCTACAGTTATCAGCTTCACTAGATGTAATGTTCATATCAGCTCAATAAACCACACGCATTAACAACAGAGCTCTGATAAAACATCCAATTAAGACTATAGCTACAAATAAAGAATTGAGAGATGGTAGGAAGAGGACCTAGGTAATACAATTGGTAGTAATTGGTACAATTGGTATTCATATTTACAACACCAAAAAACAGATAGATCCTAAATTCTATTCTTACAAAAAATTCAGAAAGCGATTATAAAAAGAGAACAATGGGATATTGATGATGACTGAACTGATGAGTGATATGAGTGATTATAGAATGAATTAATATTCTCATAGTTGAACAAAAAAAGGACGATCGCGAGTAGCCTTTTCATTAGGACAGCTACTACAGAAGGTGATGTAAAGGTGGACAAAAGTGGTCTTTTAGCAGATTCTGAATTATATCAAACGTTTTGCTTAACGTTTTTCCATGATATATGAAGGAATCCAAAGTATTCAATAGGTTATTGTGTGAGATTTGAGGAGTGCAGTAAGCACAGAATATTTGGAGAAGTGATTGAAAGAGATGAGTATGGGGAAGAAACACAAAGGTCAAGTATTAAGAGATAAGAAGTTATTTATCTGTCACGTCGTATTGTAACTACTTGCGAACCATTATTAATTGACAAGGAGTCGCGTAGCGCACTGGTAGGAGGAGCGAAAGTGTTAAGATGGTTTGATACCATATGCGCCGTTCAAAACCGAAGCAGACCAACCAGACCTTCAACTTTTCAAGGATCCATGAATTGGAAAAATTAGGACAATCTTGAAAGCGTAAGCAGCACTAATAGGTCCTTCTAAGTCATCAGCAACTTACTGATAGTAAAGCACTCCTACTCCGATGGTGAAGAACCTTCTCCACTAAAAAAAAGTGAAACGAGTTTTTGGTAGGGCTAATTACTATTCAAAGTTAAAAAATTGCTCTTACTGAATAGTTGAAAAAAAATAAGATTGGAAAGTTATGTTTTTTAGCACTGAATAAGATTTCACGTACTTACAGATTGCATACCAAGCCTCCGAGGTATATTGCCAGCTTGTCTCCTAATGGTAGAAATGGTTGTGTGGTAGAAAGACGTAATGTTAGGATCTTTTGAATACGCTATTACCACCGGTAATTTGAAATCGTTCACAGTGAAGTTGGTAGATGTTTCTACAATAAAAAAAACCATTTTTAACGGAACTAAATAAAAGGTGAAATTATAGGGTATTCCAATTGATAGTCAAAGTGGCATTTCAATTTGAGTGTTTTGACTTGTTCTGAAAAAAATTTTCTATAACTTTCATAAGCTGAAGAACACATAAGTTTTAGCGTTGACCAATTCCTGTTTGCAATGCGCTTAACCATTAGTACTCAACGTGATATCATGTAGGTAAAGTAAGGTAGTGTGATCTTGGTCTACACAAACACTTGAGATGACCACTACTTACCAAGTCAGGGATAGTTATCTTATCCTGATTTCTTTTGTACAAATGTACCGACCCCGTATTGATTTCAGGGCTGCTTTGCCTGTGGTGATTCAAACGCCACCTCAACTATAAGATCGAAACAACGAATGCTGTAGCATTTTCCTAAAACAGAGTTTACGCCTTTGGCGTATTTGTAGGCTTCACTATTCTACGAGTGCTCAAGTTATGTGTGTCTAAGTCATAAAATGAATATGATGAACGGTATTGCACCAGAGCTCAGCAGAAGGAAATGGTCGGCTAGCATTAAGGACGTAGTAAGAAGGACAAAAAAAGCAAAACTGTGAGCCCACCTTCTTGACACGACTTCTTGTCATAGCTAGAAAAACATGAGCATTACGAAAGCAGGATGAGCGATCACTCAGCGCAATTCAACACTTGATGGAGACGTTGGTGCATGACGTTTTTGTAGCTTACGTCAAAGATTACAGATTATAGATGCAGCCGTAAACGCCAACCTTTCGAAGATTAGGTGATCCACATATGTGATGCGCATGGATGACAGTGTAACGCATGACCAGTGTCTGCGAGCTCTAAGTGAATGAATGGCAATGGACATAAAACGCACTGCAGGGAGAACACCAGCCCAATATTCAAATCTCTTGACAAAAGCCTGAAAAATAGATTATAATGCTCGATCTCTATCTCTACAGTAAAAAGAACTAGGAGTAACCTCGCACGTGCTTTTGGAAAACGGAAGTTTTACGTTTGACCGCTTGACTCGGTTGATGATCGACGAGAATCGAAGTTGCACAGTTTAAAACGGTAGTTTTATGGACGTTATGAAATTTATATTAACATATTCAATAACAAGAACATCTGAGAGGTACGTTCTCTTTAAAGGAATTTCTCTGATTTTGAATGCTAGAAAGTGGTACGCAGCAGAGTGTGAAAGTGGTTATCGGAAATCTCGAAATAATAGTGGATTCTACTAAGCAAAAACTCTGAAATAGTACTGAACTAGACATAACATAATCTCTTGGTTAGATACTTTGAATAGAATCATTATAAAAGTAAGGATTTAAAAATTCAAAAATTTCGTTTGCTAAAATTATGTAAATATTTTGAAGGACCGAAAATTAGTTGGATCTAACTAATTTAATTTGTCTCTGAGGCAAGTGATCAAAAGTGATGAAGCGTTAGGCATTATTCAATAGGTATTATGAGCTACTATTTTCTTAAAGCAATGTCAAAATGTTCAATGTTTTGAAAAGCCGAAGATATTTTGAAAAAGCATGAAGTAAGGCATTTTTTAAATGCAACGTATTCGTACATCAATTAATGAAAAATTTCTAAATTTGCATTTAGAGT
>KN717335.1:0-11965 GCA_000816705.1 Dictyocaulus viviparus | reverse complement strand
CTATTCTGTTTCTATACTCGCTAATGTTTTAATGATAACCGTATCGGTTACGTTCCTCGTATATATTATTGGCAGTAACGGTGTTTTAAAAACGAAGTTGAATTTTATATAAATCCCAATTTATTTTAATCTTGGAATTCCACTTTTGAAATCTAACGCCTTATCTCCTTTGCGGAGTTGTTCAACAGTGACGCGCATTGTGTGAAGCCTTAAATGTACTTTTAAGTGATCTACAACTTTATTGCACTCTCCATTTAGGCGACTCCAACCTTTGTCGGTAGGCGCTTTTGAAATTGTGAATTACCGTATGTCATCTTGTTCGTGAAGATGAAGACAATTTGATAAACGCTTTCGCTTTTCATAACATCCACATAACTTGTGGACCACAGTGTTCCACTATTTAAGCATTCTTCTACTGCCATCTTAGCACTGAAATCACCAACAAACGTTATGCAATGGTTGATCTCGTGTATGAGCTTCTGGTGATTTTATGGTCACGGTTTTTCAAAATTGCAGTTGTTTCTTTTCTTATTGCGCAGAAGGAATAATCCAATTCTCTTTCAAGTTTTGCAACAACAGTGACATCGGACGGATGAACGTATGTACTATGAAGTTTGGTTGTAAATGGAATTGAAAATAACCTAGTTAACAGAAATTTCATAGTATCATAAATCAAGTTGTCACTTTGGTACTTTTCGTTATTAATATGCCACATACATGGTTCGGGATTGTGAGTTATCGTGAATCATCTTTTTTGTAATGATTAACTCAGTTGCTCACGCTATTTATTTCACGGGAGCAGCTTAAATTTCGGAGTCAGGCCGCTTAAAGCACGGATACAATCCACATGCATATGTTGATGTAGAGTATTCAACTGTATCAAACTGACTAGTTAAACTCTCATTTAATCGTCTACATTACATCACGTTGAAGATGAATGTGTGCCCAATCCACAGGGATTGAGTGTCCACATTAATATTATTGGTAAAATTTTTGTCTTACAGTGATAATAGTTTTTTTCATTAACAGTTGTTAAGACGCTTGTTGAAACCGTGCAAACAAAGTAAGGTTTCTGATGTAGAAACAGAAAATTTTTTTCAGCACATGAATTATGCGACTTGTTGGAACCTGACTCGTTATCAACTCATTATTTTTAGGTTTTTGTTAGAATTATGAATGCAAGTAGCTCATTGGTAGTCTTCACAGTTGTGGTTGTGAGTTTCGTATGCTGGATGAATATTTTCGTTGAGTATTTTAACGTTAGTTAGTCCTTTTCACAAAATCCTCCTGTATATCAAATATTGCTACCTTTCCCTCCATTCTATCTTAACGCTTCTGTCACATATCAGCCCCACCACTATCATACAACTCTGATAGGATAAAGCTGGACTTTGATCTTGAGTCCACTCCATTCTCCTCTATGTTGACATTTCTGTCGAGGATTCTCTCGATAGATTTTTCTCACCTCGGACAGTGGATTCCCTAACCAACCACACCTTCATTCTCTCTTCACTTCCTCTCAAGGATGTTTATACTTATAGAAGCATTCTGCTCCTTATCACCATCGATACATTAGTTTGTATTAATATTGTATATTAAAATGAATGTTTATCCATAGAAGGTACATTGAGGTACATCACCCAACTTTGGAATAAATTCTACGGCTACCGAACCCAAGTCAATATAACCTGATTCTTATATGATATCTCGTTGAATATATATAGAAAATATTTTGAACAAAATTAAACTTGAATTTTACATTTTAGAGACCACTATTTTTCATTTTCCATTTCATCATTATTACATAGGATCCATTTGGATGTTAGTCTCTCGATCATTGCGCGTGCTCTGATTCAAACCTAGAAGGTGTTAATATATCAGTCGTTATCGATTTTGTTTATCTATAATATGGCTATGTATCGTGTAGGTTGAGTGCGTTATTCTTTTTCTTTGAATAAAAGTGTGCATTATTAATTGAAGGAGACGAGATATCCTGAAGAAATATCCACACATCAAAGATTTGTTCGGACAAGATCCTGCATTTAAAGTTGTGGTTGTGTGTATGGTTCTTATACAAATCATATTTGCGTGGCTCTTACGTGGTTAGTTCTCTTTTTTGTTGTTGAGCCGTTGCCATAACATTGACTTATGTTATTAACTGTTTTCTATTGAGTATGTCACTCTTCGATCCTATTTACTTGACAACGAAAATATTTCGTGTTCATTGACATATCAGCTACCTTTTGGTATAGAGTGGTAAAAGACTAAAACTGAATCAGTATGAAACAACAGAAGATTAATATTATCCCTCTGTAGATTCCGACTGGGCTCTGGTGATACTACAGTCATATTTTGTTTCCGGAACGTTAAATCACGCTCTCACTCTAGCAGTGCATGAAATAAGCCACAATCAAGCATTTGGAACTTATCGTCCTCTAGCTGTTGGTTAATATTATTTCATAACGGAGTTCAAGTCTCACAAGCTCTGTGCTTCTTAAATTTGCAGAATCGCCTGTTCGGATTCATCGCTAATCTTCCTATGTGCATTCCAATGTCAGTGTCATTCAAGAAATATCACATTGAGCATCATAAAAATCTTGGTTTGTTCGTTTTTTCAAAGAAGTTCACTACGATTTTCTATAACTTAGTCATATTCACTAGTATCATCCATTCAGATGAATTGGTGTACAGAAAATCATAATATCAAATAAATATAATACTTTGTAGAAACAGTGATTTTCCGTCTAGCAAGACTATTTCAGGAGAGGATTCGATAGATACAGATGTCCCCACAGAGTGGGAAGCTCGAATATTCTGCACCACATTCCGAAAGGTGATTTGGATGCTTTTACAGCCAGTTTTTTATGGCATTCGTCCTCTACTTATTTATCCTAAGGTGAGCATTTTTAAATGATGTGAACTCATAAACTAGTTTGAGCAAAATGTTTAGTCG
Organism: Dictyocaulus viviparus; assembly: GCA_000816705.1. Classification (NCBI taxonomy): domain Eukaryota; kingdom Metazoa; phylum Nematoda; class Chromadorea; order Rhabditida; family Metastrongylidae; genus Dictyocaulus; species Dictyocaulus viviparus. Next base: position 9,012 of record KN717335.1, on the reverse strand, counting down.
TTGACGGATTTGGAGCTGGCTAACATCATCTTACAATTGATTTTCGACTATTTTGTATGCACTTATTTTGGTGTTAAGTCATTTGTTTTCTTATTTGGTGGCTTTATTATTGGTTTGGGTTTGCATCCTCTTGCTGGTCATTTTGTATCTGAACATTATGTTTTCCAGCCCGGCCAAGAAACATACAGGTATGTTTATTTTTGCTTTGCTTCTTTTCATATGTTTACTCATTATTTCAATGGTGGTGTTATTTTCTAGTTATTATGGACCTATCAATATGGTAACATTTAATGTCGGATACCATGTCGAACATCACGACTTTCCTTTTGTGTCAGGCGTTAATTTGCCTAAAGTAAGTTTAAGTAGAAATCGCAGGTTATAAAAGAATTAAATGAGGCGTGTTATATCAATCTAATTTGACTTTAACGTTGTGTACCTGTAATGTCTTTTGTGATGATTTAATTAGTAAGTGCTCAATATACAAAGCTGAAACAATTTGGTGCTGATCCCGTCATGATTTTCATCTAAATTTATTGACATTTCACAGTGGGCCGGAAGAAAATTTAAATTTAAGCTTAAAAAATGAATAGACGCACTAGAAGGTCTAACTGTAATTTAACTAGGAATGGATAACGCTTAGTTTATATGTGCCATAGTTTTCAAACCATCTTATTCACTAGATCAGATTATTTGTTAGAAATTTTATGTTGTATTACTCTCTGTGTCTTTCTTCCGTCACATTGTTTATTCCTCGTTAGTAATACTTATACTTATGTTTACAACCAAATGAAATGAAAAGGAATGTGTGCTTCGTAAATTATTGATATTTGTGTACTTTTATCTTAGGACAGATCCATTTCCCCCGTGGTAATTGCATTCTCGTTTCTAACTGAGGCATCTAAACATCTCTATTTGACCTGTTGGTCAAATGTTTGTTTATTCACTTTGCTCTAGAAACTCACTGAAATTTGTAAACTGCTTCCAATACATCATGAAGAAATGTTTTCTCTCTAAAGTGTGTCTAATGTAGCTTGCGGCTGGTGCTCATGGCTCATTCCTTCACACGTAATTCACAAGCACATCACTTCTGTGATGAAACATTATATAATATTACGGCTTAGCTAATCTTCGATAACTCGACGAGGGCGATTGCTTCTCTTACAATAGTCGTTGTTTTGGATGGTTATGTTGAATTCACTTTCTCACTTGGATGACATAAGAAACTCCCAATATCACTTGCCCAATATTATATAAAATCTAGTTATCCAATTTGTCCAATTCCCTAACGTTTTTCCAAAAAAAGGGAGGAAGAATCCTAGCATCCAAATATGAGATCGCAGTTATGTATTTCTTCTCCTCTCCATTATACTTCTATATGTTTTTGGAATCGTTCGTTTCCGTATTCTAAGCACTGATGTCATATCGTCGATCATATTGCTTATGCGGTCGAGATACGCATGGGTTAGGTATTCTGTGATATCTGCTATGTGACTAAAACTGAGAATTCAGTAAAGTTCGTTTTCCATAAGTACCGTTTTTATGAGTTAGAATAAAATACACCAATTTTGCCGCAGAGTTGACTAGTTTGCGTGTGATATTATCAAAATGACAGAATAGTGTTTTTTAAAGGCCAGTGCTTTTTAATCGTTCCCTCTTTTCAATTCGATGACAATGTTATAGATACTGGTTTGGATTCTATAACTCGCGTATGTGTTTGACATCTTGGGTAGGGAGCACCTACTTGTTCCGTTTTATCATCGCTTCTGAATGAAATAAGTCGAACGCCTAACATCCAAAACAGATGAAGTGGTTTCTTATAAGTTAGCTATGTTTCAGTAAGTCTCATTTCTCTCTCAAGTCTCAGTAAGTCTCTCCGTAAATTATTGCAAATTCTTTCTAGCTCTACTCTTGTTTTTACCGATCGTTCAAAATTTCTTGTTTTTCTAGATTATATACCTTTCTGAAAAGCTTATCGGTGGCAAGAAATAAGCAGGGTGGTGATAGTTGCTAATTTTGCGAATCTCTCACATTTTGTGCAATAAAACGGCTTTATTGGTTCTCCAGTAACTTGAAATTGCATTTTGACCGGTGACACGTGAAGTGCTAGTTTACTAATTAGTAACGACTGACGACAGATTCTTCAGGTGTTTCAGTTTCAGCCTCTAGTTTGGATGCTTAACAATTTTTTCCCGACGGAATAACATCACAGCTTTCAAAAGGGGAGTCATCAGAACAACATTGGTGTCTTTTTTCTCCACACTTTCCGTAGATGAATAAGCTCATAAAAGTGATCCAAGCAGAAATAGTGGATCGTTTATTCCAGTGTCTTTTTGTAAGCAGTAGGTTTCTTGCCTTCGGAATCGAGTGTGGTTGTCGTTTTTTATTCATCACTTCCAATTCTCGCGTTGAATTGGAGAAGTTGCCAAGTTTCGTGTTTTCATAAACGATTTGCTTCAGAAATCTGTCTTCCTATAAATTGAAAATTCTCATTACACGTGAATAGAACTGTGATGCAAAAGAAGTAATGGTCCGAACTCATAGGAATTTAAATAACTAGAACAATATTCATTGAACGAATTCCTTTCATTTTTCTCGATGTGGTTTACTTTGTTGGTGATAACCTGATAATAGCTGTTGTCTATTGTGATGAACTAAGGTGGCCATTTTCATTCTTTATTAGTTCTTACTTCATGGGTTTCGCCAATAGTCGCTGAAGCTGCAATGTAAAAAGCAACTTCTTAACAATTACTTTTTCTTGTCCGAAAGCAAAAATCGAATACCCTTTAAATATAAATGTACTATTGTCGTTATTGAACATAGATGAAGCAATATTATTAGTATAATTATTAATATTACATTATATTATTATAGTATATTATTGTTATATTATTATATCATTATATTATTATTAATATTAACATAATAGGAAGTAGCATCTACTTACTGCATTTGTAATTTACCGTTTTATTATGTATGAACAAAAAGAGGTCTTTTATTTGAAGGTAAATTATGTCCATATGATGTATTATATAAATCAACTATAATATAATGCATATGGTATTAATACATCTTTAGATTCGACGTATCGCACCAGAATTCTATGATAATTTGAGGTCTCATCATAGTTGGGTGTGGATGATGTATGATTTCGCAACCAATCCCAATATGTCGTTACATTCACGTATTAAGCGTAAATACGCAAGTTCAGACCAGTTCCATTTCTATGGTGTAGGACCGTACGAGAATAGCAATATTTATAGCCTCGTCTCAAAAATGAGTTACAAGGTAATTTCATGATTTGCTGTATCCGCGATACTTTGTGGCAGTGTTTGACATAATTTAGCCACGCTTCGTATCTGTTGAATAGCTGCAAGATTTAAATCGCTGGAATTCAACTAATGTTAGGGTGTAGAAAATACCTTCTCAAGTGGTATATCACATATTGTGCCTAATAATCTATTGTTTGTGATTCATCATATGAAATTTGTTGCATGTTCAATATACGTCTGGGCAGATGAGATTCAATTATGGCGACTAAATCATGATACATGAAAATGGTGGAAAAGCGAGCGGTTGGTGGGAAATAACACTTCAACAAAGACAAACCTTAGTTGCTGAGGAAGTCGATATTTTCCGTCGAATCCTTCGTGTCCCATAGTTCATTGATTTCGCATTGGACACAGAAAAGCATTCGCATAATACATACTGCTGAAAGTTCCTTCCAATAACGAGCGTTCCTCCCTCTGACCAGCATTCTAAGGACCACTGATCTCACACGGTCCATAATAACATTCACTTAATATTGAATCATCTTAACCGACATCAATCAGCAGAAGTGGCTCCTGTATTCATATTATCTAAATTGCAATAATGTTTATTCATAGTAATCCAATGTAATCTCTTTCGTAACAATTCTACTTCATATGTTTGTCTTACATCGCCTATCTCCATATTGCAGTTATCGTACAATGTATTGTCCAACTATTCGATATTATTTGTTATTTCATTGATGTCGTTTTATATAAATGTTAATATATTACCTTTGGGTTGATCAATCGCTGATACCTCTGTGACGAGATGCGCCTACGCATTCATGTTCAACGTGATGCCGCAGAGGTCGCTGAATGCGACTCTGGTCTATACAGTGACTTAAGTAGACCACTCTTCACCAAGTTAGTGCTAGTTATTCTAGCCAAATTTCTATGGCACCAACCTACTGACTCTAAAGGGATGGCGGCCTAGGGAATAACCTTTAACTGATTTGGGCCGGCGTGTCTTCGTGGCAACACTATCACTGCGCCACCGCGCCCCGGCCCCATGTAAGGGTTAAACAAGGCGAATTGAGGTACTATCACCCAAGTTTGTGAAAAACACATCGGGAGAGTAATTTAGGAACCTCTTCTGCGTGTTACCATCGTTGTCATATTCTCAATCTGCGTTGTATTCCTGAAAGCAGTGATTCGTTCTGGCGGCTAAGAGCGGTTATCTTGGTTCTATGGTTTTTGAAGCATCGACGGGCGTAGCGAATTTCTCTGCCTCAGCTGCTTTATTCATTAGTTCTGCTCTTCTATCCTGTGGTTGAGAATCATGGCTGCTAATATCCGTCTTTTAATTTGGTAATAAGTTTTAAGTTTTTTGATGCGGTCCTAACTATGAGCAACTAGTGTCAGAAACGTATTTAAAAGTCACGGTCTCAAAGTTTTCAAAGTCCACGAAATTCATAATTATTGACGGATTCTGTATCATGTCGAAATATTTCACAACTTTCATTGGATTAATGAGATTTGTTTTGGCGTTGATAATTATCTGGTACTTCACATATTGACGTAGGGTGGTCATTCTTTGGAAATACAGTGCTACTTGCCATCCTAGTTTTCCATTTTACTAATCCTCCGACGATTAATTGGCTTGTTAGGCCTGGGTTGGATGGGAACTTGAATGCACTGGATCGGGCCTACGTATTATTGTGGCACCTTCACTATTTCGCTAAGCGTCCGATCTAATTTTTACTCATAGGATATTGACCATTATCCTTAGATTCATGCTTATTTGACTAGATAGTATTTGTTAATCGTTCGTGTGTAGTTGCAGAAAATTAAAACACTTCTGTATTTGTTTGTTTTTTTATACAAGTTCTATTTCAGGTTCTTCATCTCATTAATGCTTTTCGTAGTACTGCTAAGGTTGAATAGTAGCAACACGTTTTGTACAAAATTATTTCGAATTCAATTCATTCTGCGTATGTTTTTTTCGTTGGGTTGTCTCAGCTTCACCAAATTCGATAGGTCATGCGTAATATTGTTACGTACAGTACTTTGTTGTGTTCAAATAAAATCTAAGGATATCTAAAATTCCAGCATTTACTCCTTTTTTTTTCTTCAAACTTTGCAAAATCACCCGTTAATACAAAACTGGACACATGCGTAGCCTACAGAGGTTTTTTTTATATGCCACAGTATGCGTCGCATGACAAGATCTGCTTTTCTAACGTCAAAAAAAGAAAAAATAAACTCTTAAGATAAGATCGTTCGTTTGGCGTGGCAATATTTTTATAGCGTGCAATACTATATAGTTTGGCACGATGCCTAATTTTCGCACCGTTGCTTTTGTTTATCCTCATGAACTGGCTTTCTTCTTATTTATTTTCAATCCTATCCTCTCGTTAACTCCCTTTAGTTCGTTCACCATAATTTTTGGTACTTTTGTATTCATCGAAAATAAGATGATGTCGTCCCCAGAACGAAGTTTAAATTAACACGAATGCCTCGTTTTTCTTGATTTAAAGACATAACCCACTGCAAGGTGACAGTGCGCAGCTTTGGCAAAATTGTATCATCTTGTCAAACTGTTTTTAAATGACAATGGTAAATGTCTAGTGGAAAAGCTGCATTTTCATTGTGAAAATCTGATAACAGTCGCTAAGAATTTTCACGTAAGGTGGATCTACTCCTTGATCGACAAGTGTTTCCAGCACAGCTTTCGTTTCTACCCTTTCGAATACTTTTTCGTAGTCGACAAAGGTTATAACAAGGGGTAGGTAGTATTCTCTACAGACCACTGTAAACCTTGCTATCGTTTGAATGTGGTCCACACAGCAGAATTCTTTCCATGATCCTGACTGTTCTACAGATTGAGCCTCATCCGATGTTGTTGTTATGCTAAACAGGATGATTTTCGTGAAACGCTTATGAAGTACGCTTGACAATAAAATCGGAGGTGGTTTTGAAAATCCTTCCGGTCCACCTTTTGCGAGGTTCTCCATTGATCTGCTATCCTTCCATTCTGAAAGTAATTATGCTTGCGAGAAGAGTATATAATTTGTGACTACTAGCTCTAACGAAGTCAACATTTATCTTATCCAGTATAGAAGCATCTCCTTCTTTGTTGTGGAAATGATTTGTTTTTTTTTTTCTAGTTGACTGGGGACTGCATTGACGTTGACGTTTTTGCAGTCCTTCCACAAACAACTTGTAGTCTTTGGTTGGGTCTTCCTTCACCTATCAGTTATGTATGGGAAGTATATCTCTGAGAATGTTTCCATCATAGAGTTTTTTCTTCTTTTCTTGCGATGATAGATTTTCTTCTCTAACTCTGCTAATACGAAACTTTGCAGGAAGAAGGCGATGATCAGATCCAGTACAAAAAGATGGTACTACCGACGTATCGAGAATGCACCTATTTTTATTATTGAGAATACCACCGATCCCCGCGTGGGTCGTTCTATTTGGCGATTCTCATGTTCATTTGCGGTATTCTTTCATTCACAAAGAAGGTTTCCCGTAGAAGAGGCTCTGCAAAAAAAGCCGCAAGGCATTTTTCAATTTTATTTTGATTTCCTAATCTGAAATTTCTGACCCCAATGTATTTCCGGCAGCGAGTTTTTTAATTTTTTTGTTTGTAGTTTGAATTTTTCGTTTCTAGTAACTTTTTTGAATTCATTGTAAAATGCGTCTAATTCGTTCTCATCTGCTGCACCAGTTGGTGGGTATTAATTAATCACCCTGATTTTCCAACGACAAGTAATTAGAGACGGAGTGTGGCTGAACGAGAAAATAGGATCTCATGAGTCTACGAGATGAACGATAGATGTATGTGCCCACAAAGCTGACGTTCCGTGTAGGGGCCTTTTTTCTACGGATAACAAGTATTACGGAAATGTTCATTAAACCCAGTCCCAACATCCAAGTTCCGTCCAAATTTAATCGCCTCTCAACAGTTGTCTTAACGTTCGACGTCAATAGTAGAGATGCGAGCATGCGGAGTATTGAGGCCGAAGTTTTGCTGGTGTAGCTTTGGTTCTCTCGATTTCTGAGGTAGCCTTGCTCAGGCGTTCTTATGATTTTACCACAGGAAGTCACCAGCTTTAATGGATCAGAAGCATGTGCCTTCTTGTGAATTTATTTCTTGGAAGGGTGGCAATTTTTCATAAGTTAATTCTTGGCTATGTCTCCAAATTGAAAACCTACAAACATCTTTTACTTATACTGAGATGGTAAACCATCTAGGGGGCTCTATCTACATTATTATTATGTCGCTATTATGTCATAGCTATACCAATTGGATTCATAATAATGGTTTAATCAGCCAGTTTTGAGGTACCATCACCTGGATTTCTAAGTAAATCGTTCACTACCGAAACCGAGTTGACACAGTAACTCATCATTTCAGAAGGCCTTACGTTTGATGTGGGAGTCTTTTAAATGGAAAGTGTCATAACGGAAAAGACCTCGTCGTAGTAAATAGGTTTTGCACAATGCGTGTCGCTGTTAAATGAACTAAAATAAATTGAGACTTATATAAATATCAAGTAGTTTTTAACCAATTACTGTTATTGACAATATATACGAGGAATATGACCGGCTATTTCAGCATATTTACAAGAGTGCAGAAATGCAGAGAGATTGGAACATACTGAAGAGCGCTTCTCTCCGACAACTCTCGACCCTATCTACCAACGTACTGCAGCCCAGTCGGCATGCATACACCATTTAGAGACTGGAATTGCGAGACTTTTACAAAGAGACGAATGACACTTATGAATAAGAGCTGCAAAGTTGCGAACAAAATCTGTAACACGCGGCGTCGCCTGTTACAAAATGGAAATGACCGGTGTTTGTCGTTGAAACCAAATTTACTGCTAAATAAAAGAGTATAGAAAGACATTTTAGATATTCGTATCCTACCTCGCTTCTGAGAGAAAAAAGACAATTACGTTATTCCAAAAATTCTTTTCTAATACATAACTGAAAAATTTTACAGAAATGAAACTATACAGCCAGAAAATATGGAGATTCTATGCCCAATTATCATTAAAATATTAAGTAGACTCTTAATAGGTCACCTATTGAAATCGGTGCTTGCAGATCAATGCAGAACTAGTGAAACCAGGTTGCTTTACAATAAATAGAAGATGACCGTTTAGAGTGGCATGTAAACAAGATTAAAGGAGAGTGGGGGTATTTCAAAGCGCCAAAAGGTTGATGTTAAGCATCTCATATATCAGGAAAATTAGAAAAGTATCCTGGAGTTTTGATCATCATCAGTAATTAGAAATGCAGATATAACTGTAAGCAACAATCGATTGAATATTACGGAGCTATGAACGTGATGGGTATGAACGACGATTGGTGCACACAAATTTTGGCCAATTGCATTTTATTGGATACTGAATGAATTGAAGGAAGACTACCACGTAGAGAGTTATACCTCGCCCGATAAGGTCGACGATGAATGAGAATTCAGATGTATAGGTATACTAATAGACGGAAGCACAAAACTGTAAGCTGGGAACAAGACGCAAATGGTAGATTTCATGAGTGAGAAGTTGTTTTACACGACCGATGAAAGCGGTATGCAATGGACTTGTCGTACCAAAAAAGGTGGTTATAAATCAAACTTTAAGAAAATGGTTATAACCCGATATTATAGGTATAACAACTCAAAAGAACTAGAGTAGAACTTTTATCTGGAACTAGAGTACTAACCTGCTTGCATGTGGTTCTTCATCATACG
>KN717332.1:0-12090 GCA_000816705.1 Dictyocaulus viviparus | reverse complement strand
ACTCACTCTCGACAGCTCAACACTCACTCTCGACAGCTCAACACTCACTCTCGACAGCTCAACGCTCTCGACAACGTCAACGCTCTCGCTCGCGACAGTTCAACGCGTAAGAAAACAGCAATCCGTCAACAATCAAGGAACAGTACGTTTTTTTCAAAACTAAGTAACCAGCAAGCAGTATATTCACCTGATTTTTATATTGATTTGTACTGCTACTATTACTTATTCCTTGTTAGAATCACTTACCCTCTCTTTAGTGATTTCTTTATTTCAAACCCACGCATTCCTGTTGAAGACTATACAGACCAACAAACAACAAAGTTAAATTTCTAGAAAATTATAAGGGTAGAAAATAAGCATAAAGCGATGACCTCCTCTATATCGGCAAGCCAAGCCCAACTAATGAGGGCCATCAATGTCCTCGCACATCTCGCAGAAGAAAAAAAGAAATTCATTGAAATGTACGACCTCATTTAAATAAGCTGGATTGCGATTAGAAATCGGTAGAGTGACTGAGGAGGTCGGTGTAACTTTACATCACTAATATTTCTTGCCCTTCTTAAAAATTACAAAATCGTTTGAAATTAATTGAAATGACTTATAAATACTTTTAAAAATACAAACGTGGTTTTATTGGGATTCATTATTAATAGTTGTTCGGATGTCACAAAAAAAGTTGGTCAATATTTTACAATGGTGAAATCACCGTGCTTTTGTAAACAAGTATTTATTATTGAGTAATAGAGGGAACAGTAGCAGTGGAACAAAACTGAAAAAAAAAAACACATTTCAAAGCATTAATAAATTTTACTGATGCTCACCAAAAGCGTCATTTAAAAAGCTGAATTATGTAAATGTAAAAAGGATCACGTGACTTTCTATCTATGAGGGACGGAGTCGAACGGACACCAATAAATTTCCACTTCAATTGCTTAGCACTTGTGTTCACCACCATCAATCACATGAATCACGTGCCTGCCCCACCTAATCTTCGAAACTTGGCAGTACGCTGCGCTTCTGATCTTTGATCTTTGATGGAGATTGGAACTTCGGAATCTTTTTATCACTTCTGTGTGATATGGTGGAACGGCATGCATCATACTTTCGATGGAGTGTTGCACTGCGCTCAGTGATCTTTCATAATGCCTTCGTAATGTCCTACTTTCGGAGGCATTAAGGCGGAAAAAACCGTTGAGGTAGTAAATTTGAGACCAATTTTTCAAAATGAGTTAATAAAGTAAGTTAGTGAGGACACTTCGTTAGATTTCTTTGTTATATATTATACACTTTCTTTGTTATATTCTTTGTTTCTCTGTTATACAAATGAGATTGAAAAAAAACAAATGCACAGAAGTTAATTTGCATATCAAATCAATACATTCTTTTATTGCACAAGCACACACATTATATTTTAATAAACTATACAGTGAAGAAAAATATGAAGAGGTTACTGGTAGAACAACTTGGCATGCGGATTTGCTGTCGTTACTTTTCACACCTTAGCTGATTCATCTCCACTGTATTTTCGGATTATGAGAGAAGTATTGGTTAAATCATTTGTTTTAGTATGGTCACTATTTGTGGCGCAGTGATGTAGTGGTGAAGGGTGCCACATTGTTACGCAGGTCCAAATCAGCTGGCGAGACCTCTCCCTAGGTCTACTAAGTTTGACATCCTTCCAGAATCGGAAAATTGGTGCCAGAGAAACTTGGGTGATATAACTAGCACTGTCTCAGTAAGGAGTGGTCAACTCAAACGACTTATCATATCCTAGCTTATGAACGCTTCCTCAAATTTGCAGGCGCTTCTGTGTGGTGTATTTCATGTTTACTTATTAGAAAATTTCAAACACGTGTAATCAAAAAGGCCCATGTCATTATAAATGGTGTAAGTAAATGTTAAATAAATTTTGGCAGTTCGGCAGTGTACTTAGAGAAACTTAGCAGCTACCTCATAAAAATTAATTATCATCAGGGTTCAAAATACAACAGTGTCGACAGCAGTGAAAAAAAAAACACAATACGAAATAGATTACTACGAATATTCTGCTACGAATCACCATAATCATAGCTATTATTTTCCATCAAGCTTCAGCTATGGCAATAAATACGCGAATAAGAGAAAAAAAATCTCGACAGCTTTTCACTACCGTAATCGCCCAAATCTGTAATGGTATTTGCATGGCAAAACAGAAAACAATTAAGCAGTTTGTAGGAGTCCATTTGTAAGGACCTGTTGTGGAAAGTGTCCATACGGAGAAGACGAAAAAGCAAAAGTTTACCACCAATGAGACGTAACAAAACACATAATGAGCATTCAATAGTACCTGAAATTTAACACTATAATAAGGTGGTATGAGGTAAAAGAACAGAGTAAAAACGTTTGCATACTTTACTAAATGTCATTAAGCCACGTGCCATAACGATGATAAAGCAAAAGAGCACCTAAAATAATAATTCATATTTGCTTTGTAAGATCGATAATAAATCTTTTAAGATGACAACACTTCCAGCCCTAAGGGCATCCTTGAGACTGCAATTGAGTTTTGTAATCCTTTATCATTTTTAACAATTCTAATTGCATTTCTTTTCATCTAAGCAAAAGCCATTCGTTTTGCATATCACCTGGCAACTAAGAAATGTAATTTCATTAGTTTGAAAATTCAAATGTTTTGCTGTTTTTTCCTATTTGACCATTTTGTATAATAATTAACGTACAAAAAAAAAAACAGGCTTTCGACTAACCAGATCGTAGATGAAAATACTGTAGTAGAACAAGTGATGGCCGAACCAGGCGTTAAATGTTTGAGGTAATGGTTCCCATAGAGTAAATCCACCTGCTGATACGCGTCCAAATATAATGAATAAAGTTGCCAGGAGGTAGAATGCCTGAATAAAGCTCGATGATGTGCTAAAATTAGATTAATAGTGACAATAACTTAGATTTTAATTTAGTTTAGTTCAAGATGGCTTATCGCCTCGTCGTGGCTGAGCGGTGTTTCTAGAACTTCCAATTCGACATGGAAACCTAGCCAACACTAAACCAATCCAGAATCGCCTCCGTTTTGGTTAAATAGAGTTACTACAAAACACGTTCTTCTCATCCATAAAGGTCGGTGACAGCGTGTGGTGAAAACTATGCGAATGCTTAAGCAGGACGTTTTTAGGAATTCAAGAAACCAAAGCTAAACCATCAGATATTGGTTGCATCGCTATCACCGTGTACACAGAAGGCAATCACCGTAGATGACAGTCACACGAGAAAAACAGCAACGGATTACCACGCCCGAAGGCGGGCCATCTAAATATAGAAGTGGCTAAACAGCTATTTTTGTTCTCTCGAATAACGTAGAACTTTGAACGATGGAGAACTAAGCTATCGGAGAATTCTACTATGCATAACATAATCGTCAGGCAATGTTCCTTCTTGTTCAGTAACACGATCCATCTATCTCCGAGTTAATTAGGATTCATGAAAGGTTAAAAGTAACAAGACATGATGATATTTTGATAAAAACTGACGAAAGCGATTAAGATTGCTTTCGGTCCTATCAGAAGCTTACATGTTTAGTTTTGTTTCTTAAAAATATTCTGTTTATAATGTAAATATGATTTTTTAACATATATTTCGAGATGATATACAAAATCGATACGCGAAGGTTGAAGAAAATTGCACAAAGTGGCACTTACATCGAAAATATAATTGAGAATCATAGGTCATTACGTTCTTTCTTAAACAACTGATCCGTTGATGTTTATAGACTGTCAAGGTAATCAACGGGAAGGAGTCTAGGAGCAGGCAAGTGCAGCGATGAGTGCAGCACTTCGCTATAGTGATTGTCACTCCTAAATGTATTGCTGCTGCAACTTGGATTACTACCGATTTCAACGTCAACATACCACATTCGTCACTTAACAGATATCCTCAAGCTACACTCACTCCAATTCCGAGTAAAAAGAATGGAAAAATCGAAAGCAGTGAGTCCAAATAATAGAAATTTAGAACTTGAATAACCCTAGCTGAATAGTATCAAGCGGTGTTCTGTACAAAAGGTTATCCTTTATGGTCAGAGTTTGGTATATACAGAGGAATGTAAGCTGACCGATTGAACAACGATACGAATAAAAGGTGATAAATTGTCTATAATGCATTTACCTCAAATGCTATGACAGCTGTACATCCACCACGAACAAGACATGACGATAAACAACATAGTGGCTCCAATTCCAAATGTCGAGCTTGAACCCTGAAAATTCTCGTAGCTCTTAGCAAAAACAATGAAAATGTTATGTGGTGATTTTTGTTTGCGAGTTCCTTCATCACTAAATGTTAGCCGGATTACAATCGATTCCTTGAATTAATGCAAATAGTACTAATTAGTTTCATAACTCGCCATGCATAATTTCCAGTACTAAACACTGATTTACATAGATATTAACTCAATTAGCCAATTTACCAAAGTGCTTCATACATGAAACGTTCATAAATTAATACAAGTCAAATCGTGAAGGTCCGAAAACTCAAAAAAAAATCGAGCATGAAGTATTTTATTCAGTTTGTGAAATAGGCGTGTCTTCTGATTTCCAACTAACTTTGACTCAAACGGAACCACTTTGTTAGCCCTCATCTTTGCCTGCATTACTTTTCCCTTTGCCATTAAGCCACCAATTCGTCCAGTAATCGTTGATAGCACGTTCGCAACCGTTCCTCTAACACCAACTGGTGGTGGAGCAGTAGCTAAAACAAGAATTGATGACGAATAGCCGATATCGTCGACGTAAAAATAAAAATTGAGGTGTAGATATTTTTTATCTACAGTGCAGAATGCATCTAAAACATAACGAGGATGTGAATTTCAGTGTACAAATCATCTACCGCACCATCGTCAACCAAAAGCCATATTGATCGATGATACAACAGAAGCTACTCATTTTCGATACTCATTTGAGAGGGAAATCAGCAATATTACACCAATCACAACGCTTCTTTAGCATTTATTTATTGGAAATATTCAGATGGTAACTTCGCTTGCTTGCTTGACCGTAACAGTGCTCATAGCTTGAGCACAACAGTAACATTAAAATGAAAAGCTTTCAGATTATAGGAACAACAATAAAAAAACTGATGCATAAACGAAACACGCATTGATACCAATGCATGTTTATGAATAAAGATAAAATAAGATAATTGCTGGCGTTGATCAATCCCTTGTGGTGGGATGCGCCCCCGCATTCATGTTCAACGTGATATCGTGGAGGTGGTTGAATGCGTGCCTGGTCTATACAATGACTTGAGTTGACCACTCTTCACCAAGTCAGTGTGCCAGTTATCTTACCCAGACTCCTCTGGTACCAATTTGCCGACGCCGGAGGGAGGGCGAGCTTGGTAGGCCTGGGGGGCGGCCACGAACTGAATCGGCCGGCGTGTCACTGCGGCACCTCCACCACTGAGCCACTGCGCCCCATGTTTATGAATAACAAATAGAAAACACGCTATTTAAACGAATATATTCGATAATGAGCTTATTTTAGCATGTAACGAGTCACGGCAGTGATCAAAATTTCCTCATTAATGCTATAGAATAAATTATGGATTTTTGAGCACTTGAGGTTAATTAATATTTACAAGATGTATACAGTATTGTTTTTCATTATCACTCGTTCTTTAGTATTATTCTTCTCTTAGGAAAAAAAAAACACTTGTGTTAGTTTTAAACAGTGAGGAAATGAAAATATACCTTGGAATTTGTTCTGGAAAGAAAAACAAAACAGCTTAAATCTATAGTTGTTTCTATTTACCTTCATAAATTAGACTCTATTTATGCATTCTATTGTATTTGTTCACCTCACTAGTTATTTATTTGTCAATATTTATTTATAACATTACATTTTAAAAAGGGATTCTGCACAGTTATTTCTAGTTTTAATTTACATAAGAATAACATGAAGTGGTTTGCTTTGAGCACAACAAAAACAGTTGCAGCAAATTTCGTTGTTGCTGTTGTTGTTGTTTCTTAGAGCTATGAAAACAATGAGAGATAATACGAGTTGAAAAATATAAGCAAAAGCTCTTTAAGTACAAAACATTCCTTCAGCTTGTTCTAGTCACGATTAATAGAATAGGTGATCAGCTTCAAAGCTTGATAACGTCCATTGAGTGACGTCAACGATGTAGGTAGTTAAGCCGTATACTTCTGTTTCGTTGAGTGAATGCCGACGAAGCGTGTAAATGGCTCATTCTTGGCCATTGACGCTGATTTTCATAAGAGACTTTTGAGCGAGTATTTCCGTTCAAAAACGACATCTATTTTTTCCAGTCTTTCTCCTCGAATAACTATTACTTAAGTAAAAGAAAAGAAAAACCTCACTGACGTCATTCAAATAAATACAATATTTCAGTATAAATTTTCTTATTGAAATTGCTTAACAACAAGTAATCGGTGGTAGTATCATTAATTAGCTAGTTGAAAAACAGACAGAGATTTGACAGCACAGTCGTAGAGCAGGACGTGTTCAGATTGCTTCTTGTTCAATCAACAGAGCGGTTCATCCGATTGTTCGTCTTATCGATATAGTTTGAACTGTTCGTGATATACGAACAAGCTGATGAGCAGACGTTATGCTGAACCTGATCAAGCGAAAAGCGAGTAAAGAAAAGAGGTACTGACAGGTGTAGGTATTAGTCCCGTTGATTTTCATGATTTTCCATGTCTCATGAAACTTCTCCAAACACTATCATATCATGTTTTTATCAAATAATCTTTTCATATGATCTACTTAATTATGTGATATTACTGTAAGTCATCTTCAAGCTATTATTCGATATCGAGTACTAACAATGATTAGATGAAGTAAAAACATTGGCTTTTCGGATAGTTAACAATTTTCTTTCAACGGGAAAAGGTCTGTTGATTCTCGGATCTCTTTTCATATTATTTTTCTACCTACGTTTCTTTCCATTTTTTTCATCGACAGACTCTTTCAATTTCGTATCCTTTGTAGGTTTCAGAAATTTTGCTGTCTTCGTCGGTTTCTGAGTGACTTTTGACGACGGAGGCTGAAAATGAAATGATTGATTCCCATGAAAGTAATTTTTCAGAAACTCCAGAAGCAGTAAAATTATTTTTGAGATCTATTCTTCTTCTATGAGCGCATGAGTTTTAATAAAATTGTTTATTGTTTTGGTAAATAAAAATAACTATGTAAGTCAAAATTAATCTAGCATTTTGACTAATGAGAAATAAACAGATTATCCAGATCAACAAGAAGTATCTTAAAAATCGTTGAAATGGAAAGGAGGAATAAAAACGTAAGGTATGTGAGGTTTTCGAGCTGAGGTTGATATTGATAGGGCAAGAATTCTTCAACTTCTAACCAAAAAAATAATTCTACAGCATGTAGAGCACTATAATCATTATAAAATTTTCACTCCCATCCATTTTTACCGTGATAGAACCTCACTGGCTGTAAATTTGAGGAAATGGATGAGGACTCCCGAATGCATTCTGAAATGCATTGTGTAGCGACATTCTTTTTTTTTGAGCGATTGTGATACTCGAATTATTGTAATGTTTTGTTGATTATTTTCTTCTTATTGTATTACTGATATATTCCTATAACAGCTCAGCTACTCAATTTTGAGGTCTCATTGACCAAGTTTCAGGTACAACAAGCCGCTAATGATTCTGAGTCAATATGTATCCACATTGTTTCTCGATGTATTTGCCTCATAATTATCAAAGTTTATTAGTAAAAAGCAATAGTTTTGTTTTAGAAAGCCTATTGGAGTCTGTTCGATGTGGCACGTACTCACCTTCCATGTTCGTCCCTCTGATGTGTTCCAATTCTCCACCATCTCCACCAAACCTCTTCAACACTACTTCTTATGATATCTGACAGAAATTAATCATATTAAAAAATTTACTTTAATATTTAGGGTAGATTTCGAAAATTTTTATCACAACTGGAATAAATAGGTAAAAAACGAATTGGAAACCAATTTTTTCAAAATAAAAATGTAAAAAAACCTCTTTGCTTTCATCAGATGTCATGCACTGTTTGCCCTCATTAAGAAGTCGTGCAATTGATTGAAAAGCAAAAATAGAGGGGAAAAAAGGAATAGTGAGGGAAACAATGAACCAGTACCTATTTGAGGTTAGTATTTTTATAGAATCACGCTTAATCTATCTCATGATTGCATGTACAACCTCAATAAGAATTTCTCGTAACAAATTAACTGAATATCGACACTCTCCTACATTTCAAGTACGATCGATATCATGAACTCATCAATATAGATGGGATTGATAAAATGAGTTTTTTGGAAGGATTTGAAATTTGAGGAAAATTTATATGAGTAGCACTAGTGGTTATCGGTTATCGAGAGATATGAATTTTATATTCTGATGAATACCTATCAAAGAAAAAATATTATCGATTTTTGCTTCCATGATTTCCTATAAAACATAAGATGTGCTTAAATATGGCGGTAGCTTAAGTCAGTCACCTTCCAGTACTCAACCGTAATCCGAAGTGTTTATAGTCATTCGAATTCAATTGAATGATTCTATTTATTATAATTGAAAAGCAGCTGAATATGAAACGACGACAGTTTTTAGTAGTCAAATATACCAAATAGTATAGGAGTTTGAGTTTCCTTCGGTGAATGCGAAATGGCGACCACATAACGAGAAAAAAAAACGACCTACCAACAGATTTCGTAAATAAATAAACATATAAAACGTATACAGACTGATAAAAACGAGGATACGCAGGCGTAGACATTGTTTATTTGGCTGATGAAAAAATTGTTACTTGAACGATGCGATAAAAGAAGTGTCGTTGCCGTAGGTGTACTCGCTAATATGAACTTGACCCATTCGTTTGAACAACTAACGAACCGAATCAGACGTTTGAAATTGAAGACGTGGAGCAGTAGTAGCTTTGACAATTTTCATCGTGTACGCTCCTACTTCAGACTACAATGAAGATGAAATCGAAGCATTCTACATGGACTTTGTAGAGAATACTCTCTCGAGTAATCTCTACTTTATCATTCAAATTACGTGTAAAGCAAAGACATATTGCATATTATATTAATTAGTGGTTTATGAGTCATCACATCGAATGTTAGAAATGGTGGAGGCAAGTAAAAGTGCAAATGTCCTCTGATCCATAAAAGGCCATAAGTTCGATATAATTCTGGAAATGAACTTAGTTAAAGAACAGAAAAAGGACATTATTTCCTCATACTGAAGTCTCCGTCTCCTCCCTTTATAAGCAAGTGCAGTAAGCACTCCTCATTACTCTTCACTCATTACCCCTAAAATGACATCTTTTCACCTTTGGTATTAGACTGATCATCGTTGTCTCATGTTATCAGATGTATCGTACAATCTCCATGATTATCTCATAATGAATTACTTTCGATCTTCATATATCAGTCTCACCTATTGTATCTGATTAATAAATGTTATCTGTTTGAATAATTACATCCTTATGGATCCTATTATGTATGTTCTCGACTTATCGTTGTTGTAATCGTGATGTGATATTTTTTGTGTATTGTTTAAATAAAGGTTTAATTACCCAAGTTTGAGGTGCTCTACTCAAGTTTGGAGCAAACCGACTACCACTGAACCCGAGCCCTTGCATAGACTTGGAGAGGTTCTACAGAAAAGACCACACATTCTAAAAGATCATTATTGGCGGGTTTAATGCTAAAACTGTTTGTAAAAGATCGCCTTAAGAACGTCACATCGACATCGCCGGACTCGAATGGAATGGAGAGGTAGAGCGAGTATCAGATTTTTTTAAGACAAACACAATGATCCATGTTAACTCGCAAGTTTAAAAGCCCTTCTCCCTACGATAAACGTGAGAGTTTTAGAATGGAAAAGTACTATAAGGATTCTAGGAAACAAAAGAATTTTTCTGACATATTTCACTGTTGTCAGAAAGCTCTATAGAGGATCCGACCATCACAACCGCGCCAAATTTTCCTTCCCACACGAAGAAAAGAAAGCTCTAGTTTTCGCAAAACAAAAATAAATTAAAATTTATATAATCGCCTATCTGGTTTTGAGAAAGACACTGTGATTTACAACATCGACGAGGAATATGATCGGCTAATTCAGCACCTTCACGAGAGAGTAAAGATTGCTGACAGTTCGAAAAATACTAAGAGACGCTTCTCTCTGGTTTATTTGAAAAAGTTAAGCAGCTAAAGTAGTAGGTACTTCTCTAGTAACCTCCTAAGTTGCAAAACGTCACAGAGAAGCGATAGAAGATTACAAACAGAGAAGAACACAAGTGACGAGTGAAAAAGCTGAGGCTGGTAAGAATATTTGTAATGTCTGCCATCGATGCTTTACGAATAATAAGATCGAAATGACTGCTCTTCAGAGCCAGCATGCAACACTTACCTGTTCCATAAAGGCATTGGAGGAAATCGTCTGAGAATTCTATCGAAATCCCTCCGGTATTTACATTCGTCTAACCCATGGTTAGAGAGGGAAGACAATATTATGTTGCTCTAAAAGACTCTTTTTGAAATTCGTCATATCATTTCTTCGGTAAAAAATCGTAGAGCTTCGAGAAAGACTCGATTAAAGCAGAACATCTTTAGAATTTACCAGTGGTTTACATTATGACACTTGTTCGAATCTTCATACGCTACATGTCGAATTTCGAAGTCAATGGAAAACTAGCCAGACCGTGTTGCAGCATAACAAGGTAGACGTTCCCAACATTAGTAATCATCACTAAGTTATCTTAATGTCCGTCGCTTTGCTTTTCATCCCAGTCATCCTCAACAAAATTAGCAGAGCACTAAACGAAAAGCAGCCGCGTGAGCAATCAAGGTTACAAAAAGGGTTTAGCGCGATGGGCCATATTCACGCAATCACATAACTCATAGAGGAACGACAAGAGTATAAGAAACTGCTTTGTCTTATATTTATTGATCTTAGAAACGTTTACGATACTGTTGAGACAGGAACGATCACAAAAGCGCTGGCTAGCTAAACGCTTCTCACATCGTACATCAATTTTCTTCTCGGTTGTAGAAGAATTTTATCACCAAAATTACACCTTTTTATGAACATGTCATCATTAATGTAAAAAAGAAGTTTGTCTGGTCGATACTGTTTCGCTGAGGCTATATATAGCCCGTCTTTAGAAAATCGTGCGAAAATTAGAATGGAACGATGTGGGGCGTGAAATTCGACGACCGGCAACTTCACTGTATTCGCTACGCCGACAATATTGAATTTCTTACATCGAACACTGCGCAAGCGAGATAAATGTAAAACGATTTTTAAAATGCTTGCGGAAAAATTGGCCTTGAGTGAAATATTAGGAAGACGACATTTATGAAGAACGGGTACGTTTTGATGTCTCATTAACGCTGAATCGAAAGAACATCAAGAAATGCTCATGCTATGGGTATCTAGGTTGTGAGGACAATATGATCAACGACATAGCATCAGCGCTTAGCAGAACGAAACGAGCAGTTTTGAGAGCACCTTACAGCATCGAAGACCTTGTGAAGAGGACAAAGAAAAACGAAGCTTTAAGCCCCCCTTTTTGACACATTGATTCTTCCAGCCTCAACGTGTGCCGCTGAAACTTGGATACTACGAAGGGAGGATGAGTGATTACTGAGCGTAATGCAACGATCTATTGAAATGTTGACGCATGGCAAATCCATTAACGCACAAATGAAAGATAAAGTTCTGATTTAAATCAATGGCCAAAGATCAGAGGTGCAGCTGTATTTCGAAAATTAGGGTGCTCGGACGACACGAGTTGTTATTGGGTCCCTACTGGACATCAAGCTTAATGCAGTAAGACCACAACCTGATAGACGAATCCTTTCACAATAGTCCTAGAAAGGGTTTATAGGGTACTACAAATTTTCAGAGTGAAGGAACACATTGGACTACCAATGTATGTGACAGGCAGATATAAAGGTTTTGCTGGTGCTTCTTCGATTATGTCGAATATCAGCAGGAATCACGTCTAATTGTTTGTGTGTTCTCGTTGTTCCATCTGTTTAAATAGGTCGTATCCATAATTTTCCACGGATCTC
>KN717331.1:0-12125 GCA_000816705.1 Dictyocaulus viviparus | reverse complement strand
CTATTTAATAAGGATGATGGAAAGGATTTGTCTATAATGTTAGCATAAATAGAGAACGTTGAATTTCTATGAATCTGTTAATATTATATTTTCAAATTACTAGTCAATTTAACTTGAGAGAAAATTTTTTTAAAATGTTTTTCCAGAGTTAATAAGTGAAATAATCATCCAAGGAAGTCGTAGTAGGCTCATAATTGATAGAGAGGCAAATAGAAAATGGTCTAAAAATTTATTGACAGTTTATTATCGTGGTGCATTTAGTAATTCATTAACACAATGTAACAACGTCATTTAAAAAACACTGTAGAAAACATTTTATCAATTTTCAGAGAAGAAAGAAAAAAATTCGGAAGTTTGGCGATCAGCCATCGACAATAGATGGCATTTTCTGAAAATTTTACGAAATTACGTATCTGACAAAACCTACGTTTTTCATCGTTTTAAAAGTGTCTTTTTCCATAATACAGTTTTAAAAAGTTTGATGATTGCATAAGTTTTAAGCGAATTATTTTGTTAATTCTTCCAGTAAATAGACTGCGGTTCTGTTACAATTTCATTTTTAAAATTTCTCAACTCCCTCCATATCACATTCCCTACTCTTTTCCTTACAATGGTATTTGAGCAATTTTTTTAGCACTACCTTTACATGGATAATAAAAAAGTGGAAAGTAATAGTCATTAAGAGCCAATGTTTCTGATGAGGTTTCATATACCACAATTTCTTCCGCATCAACACATGTATTCTTAGCGCAATATTAAGCTATTTGTGTCTGTGAGCGATTTTTCTAAAATTTCGTTCTAACAAAAATTTTTCAAACAGAACCGACACTCTGCACTTCTTCATGTTTACTGAATCATTGAATTATCAGCAAAATTTAAAGAGCTTTATTTTTTATAGTCATATTTTTAGTTTTTCATTTACGTAAGATTGAAGAACGTATAACTGTGGTAATGTTGTCAGAAATGTCGAAAAGCAAGTGAACTTCTCTATAAAAAATAGCTATAAAAATAAAAAAAATAGCTTTAAACATTCAATACCTTTGGAAAATGTGGTTTCATATTGCGCATGTTTTTTTCATTAGCATACGTATTCTCTCCATAATATTAACTTCTTGAAGTTAGTAAGGTACTTTTTTTGCGAACAATTTTTTTGACAGGAACAGCACTTTGCACTCCTTGAAGGACTTTACATAAATGGAGAATTAGCGAAACTGTTATTATAGCTTTTATAGCTTTTATTTTTACAATCTTGCTTTTAATTATTTCGTTCTTTATTCATATAAGATTGAAGCACACCTATTTCATAGCTCTGTATAACTGTGTAAATGTTTCCAGAAATGTCTAAAAGTGAGCGAATTTATTGTGCCTATGAATACTTCCTTTTCCAATGCATACAGTTTTTCCCGGTAGCTATCGACAAATGCGATATCTCATTTTTACTGTATTCAAATAATTATTCAGCATAAATTTATTAACGAAAGTGCTGATAGAGATATAAGACGATTGCTTATGTATCCAAATTTCGTCATAACTAAATGAGGAAATTCTTGTCACTTCACATATTTAGTGATTTTCGAGATGAAATAATGCGGTCTATAATTATTCAATATAATTGTGTGGTCTACAATTAGTTTGTTAAAAAAACAGTGGATTTGTTCAAGAACACACTAGCAAAAAGTATCCATAATCCTGCATAGATTCATGGGCATGCAAAAGTCTTCCATGGAACGTGGATGTAGAATTTCATGTCTTCACATGAGAAGGAAAATCTTTATATTAAGAGTAGAGGTAATATAACTACTTAGCACACGCTTTTTTTCCACACGTTTTCGTACCGCTATCAGAATTACACTGTTTCATTGCGCAACCGCAACCGAAAGCCAAGCAATAAAAACATCTTAGTCCACTGTTTGTCTGCCCATCCTTTACATACAAAGAAAGCACTCATAAGAAACATGTTTCGTACAGCTTACAACGTATGTACAGGAAAAGCAGACGAAGAGAATAGCGAAACTTGGCGCAAGAAGTAGCCACCTCTAATGGCTATAAGGTAGCTACCACTAACAAAAGGTGCTGTAGGAAGGACGAGCCCCTGGGCGAGAATCCTAGTGGAGAAAAAATCCCGTTTATTTAACCGTTTATATCTAATGAAGTAAGCATAGCTGTTAAGCGATGTTTCAGAAAGGCAAAATTAGAAAGTTTGTTAACGATTATAGAAATCCCACTAAAGTCTTTTAAACATCAATCAATTCGCAATCGTCTGTACAACCTTCTATGCATGACGAAAGCGTGCATTATATGCCCAAATGGGAAAAGCGGTGATTACATGAGGTCACGTACAATATACCTAATCTTATGCAGCACTTGCGGTGAGGAATATATTAGTGTAACGGGTCGCCCCCTATGTATTAGAACAAAAGAGCACCTAGATGGAAAAATAAAACTTAGGATAAACACCCCACTAGGTGCACATAGAGTTATGAAGCATAACGGGGTCGGTTCTGAATTCAAATTAAAATTCTTGCGCAAGAAACAAGAACACCCGCGCAAACGTTTCTAGAAGCGCTCTTGATAAATACAGAAGCTCCAAAATTAAACAGAAAAGACGAGTGTTTGTGGATATGCATGATTTAGCCCCATATATAAGGCTGATGGTTCGACTTAATACCAGACATTAGTATGTTGTTTCTATAAACGGTTGCCTCCAGAAACAACAGAGGAAAGCCATATTTAAAGGCGAGTATTTGGGATGAAGTATGTTTGACTTGGTGTTAAAACTTTAGGATGTTTCTTTTGCAGGGTAAGCGATTGTGCTTGATTGAGTAGACCGCACAATTGACATAGACTTTTTAGGCTCTGATGAAGGCGATTCTGCCGAAACGTTTGCCTTTCTCTGTGTTATATTGGCGTTTCAATAAAACACTGTTTACCAACCTCGAATGTTGCTAAACAAAGTTACAATCAAGATATTCAATTTACAAATGCCGAGATTAAAGGATAGCCGATTCTGGAAACTATTAAATTTATCATTGTTTGTTGTCGTGTTACTACCATGTTATACAGGTTTCAATGTTTTTGAGACAGTGATAGTGATTGTGATGACAATTGATTTATTCATTAATCATTAGAATTGATAAAAGGGAAGTTCCATACCAATTTTTTTTGTTCCACCTTATTATTAACAATCCTCAAGCTAGTTCTGCAGTCATACAACCTCCAAATGTTTCCTCTAATATTCGGGTTGCGGTAGAAAATAGAAAAGGTCTTTGCATCGGATTAGATAAATGTTGACACTATTCCAGGAGGCGTCCTTTAGGTAAATTCACCACTCGCACTCCACATAGCAAGATATTTTGAGAAAAAATGAGAAATCAGTAAGAACTTCGCGCACGGTCCCTATGCGCAAAATGGGAAACCGAAAGGATATTCAAAACTACCGTTTCCTTTGCTTGTTGAGTGCATTTTATAAGCTTTTCACTATAATCACCTCTTGCGCATAACAACAAAGTGCTCTGATTAATGAGGCGCAACCTGTGAAGCATGTAGCATCTTGCAAAGGATTCTGCTCTGTAGACCACGTCCAAACGGAAGCACGGTTTTAAGAGAAACTCATTCTTTTTAACCTTCTTCAACTAAAAAAAAAGAACAGCGAAACGAAATGTGCCTTTAGTGACTACTAATCTTTTCGATGTTAAGACTTTTCCATTTTAGCTATAGAGGAACTAGCGGTCACATTCTTAATGCATTCAAACGCAGTTTAGATATGTCAACGAAAGCGCTGTTAAGGATGTAGAGCGATTGCTTATGTAATCAAATTTTGTTCCAATTGAATGAGTAAATTCTTGCCATCTGACATATTTTATGATTTTCGTTATGCACAAGTGAGCTGATAACAACTGGATTGATTCATAACTAAACCTATTCAACATAAGGTAATAACGAAGTTTGTTCAGTAGGGTGTCCATAATACTGCTGTGATTCATGACCATGTGAAGGCCTTTCATTAGTAGATAACGGCTTTAAGGTCTTTATAATATTAAAAAAAATTCACGTTAAGGGCTAAACTTACACAACTACTCACTATTTCTGCTAATGATCGTTTTCTTTCACCGCTATCAGAATTTACTGCTCCACTGCGCAATCAATCAGAGACTATTGCCATAGAAACTTTTCTTAGTTTTGTACACTTCGACGTAGAAGCCTGGGATCGGTGAGATCTATGACAAGGATACTGAATCATTTAATCTTGTTGTAATATAGAGTGAAATCGGCTTGAAAAATACAATTTATTTTGTTTTTCCTGAGAAAAATCATTTTATGCTGCTCAACATATGACATTTTATCAAGTTTGGGTTTCTCAAGAACACCAACATTTCTATAGGATTTTTATTTGACGTTAGATAATTTAACTTTTACTTATTCTAATTCACTTCTACCGAGCATCTTATATAGAGAAAAATTGAGTAGCACGCAGCAATATGAACGTTTTTCAGAAAAATTTCAAGAAAAACTTGATAGGAGAAATTCGCTTCGTATTTCTTTACAGTCTTTTTTCAATGGTGTTGTTCTTCTAGTTACATATTAACATTCCGTGACCCATTCCGTAATACTAAAATTTTTTGATTTTTTCCGGAAGCTGCACCCTGAAGTCCGCCTTGATAATTTAATCTTCGCCATTATTCAAGAAAATACTTCCCAAACGTTTGCTGAATAGCCCCTAAAATACTCAAGGCTCATTATGCTACACCTTCATATACAGAATGTATCTACCGTTCCTACCCGAATCTCATATTCTCTCCAGTTCTTCCATGAAACACTATAATTTTAGGGTAAGGGTCTGCTCCTCTTCTTACAAGTGCAGCTCATCGCACAGATTAGTAACGTACACTAAATCCGATGTTTCCTCAATGGTTATAGCGTAATTTAGCTTCTTTCTTTGACGACAACCAATCGTTTAGTGGGTAAGTGGAATGATGTTATTGTTTCACTATTGTTGTGGCAACATTGTTTTAATAGTTTATACCGCGTGCTACTTATAAGAATCGTCTTTATTGTGTTAGTTCTTGGTGTTTGTATGCTTTTCGTACCTTGGCCTGCCACGCGGGTGTTTAATTAGATTGCGGCTTATACCTTAAACTTGGATAATTAAACCTGAACGTAAATACATATCAATAACTTGATAATAAATAACAATAATAAATAACAGGTAGTCTAAACAATAAACAATATAAGGTGATTGTGGCATAGTAAGTAATGCATACTAGATAAATCCACCACATGGAACTAAATACTATTGTATTTTGATTATACGTAGAAAAGCTTCGATGAATTACTCATATATAAATGGTGGTGTTTCTATCGTTCATTTGTGTTTGTTGGATTTATCGCATATTGTTGTACGTGCAAAAACTATTCGTTAATATTCGTTGTCGAGTTAATGTGTAATTACCTTGTTTTTCTGTCAGCTCTCCTAATAACTCTTGCTTTGACGGAGTGGCTTCTCACATGATATGCAATTGATGAGGGAAGACCTCTATACCAATCTTATTTGTTCCACAATACTATTGGCAATCTTCATGTACCTTCTGTGAGCAAAACAAATCGAAATATTTCGCATGAAAAGTAGGATTGCTCCTGGGCCGCATTAAATAAATGTTGACCTTCTTCAAGCTGATATCCACAAACTAATTGCACTGCTAGCACACCATATAACAAGATATTATAAGAATAGGAAAAAAATTAATAAAAAACCATGGGCGAGCTCCTAATGCGCTGGAAGAAAAACTAAAAGAATTTCCAAAACAACCGTCCCATTTGCTTGCTGAGTGTACTTCACAAACTGCTCGAAAAAATCACAGTTTTCGCCTAGAAACAAAGTGCTTTGATAGATGAGACCCAGCCTGCATAGCGAAGGATTTTGTTTTATAGATCACATCCAAACGGTAGAATGGGTTAAATAGGTTTGTCGGAAAACCCCTGCTTCTCTTTTATGCCTTTATCCACTACGAAGAAGCATTCGACAGCATTGAAACTAAAGCTATGCTGTTAGCGCATATGGAGCAAGAATTGGTCCTATATAGAAATTCTTGACGACTGTTATTGAAATTAAATTGCGAAAATGCAGCTTCTCGATCAGACACTATAAGTCTCTTAGTCAGTGTCTCATAGTCATGAATAACCTGTCTCTATATATAAAATTGATAGCCTAACCTGAAATACTATACCATAGTCCCTATGCTACCTCTATAAGCGGTTGCCTCTATTAAACAATAGAGGGATTCCCATTTCAAAAAAGGTGAATATTTAGAAGTGTTTCTTTAATTGTGTGTTTGAATTTTCTTGCTGAGTGTTTTTAAGAATCAAATTTCAGGTTCAAGACGTTCTTTATGAGCAAGGTCGCAGTGCTCTGCTCTCAGATTATGTGATTTCATCTATTTTGCGACAACTCTCTGTTGAAATCAGCTACGAACCACTGAAATGCGAAAATGTCATTGATGCTAATGGTATGCAAGGTAAGCTATTAATGCGAAACGTAAACTCTAGATATAACGTTGAAATGATTTGCTAATATTGAAAATAGCTGTGCTGCTGAAATTGGGAAAAAAAAACAGTGCAATAGGAAGGTCACATTAAGAATATAGCTGTGCGAAAGAAGATCAAAAGTAAAATGGTAGAGCTCATAAACGGCGAAGCGGTTAGAGGTTCTACATAAAAGTATGTTTAATAACATATTTATATGTATTCTGAGAGTAACAAAGAAACAACATAATGACACCTCTATAATAATATAACCTTTTAAATGGTTCGCTACCTCAACGTGGCTGAGAGGAATTTACAGGATTTCTATTTTGACAAGAAAACATAGGAAAGAGCCAACATATCAGAACCACCACCGTTTTGATGAAATAAAATTGCACAAGGCACATCTCTCTGATCCATGGAGGTTGGTACGTGCCTCTGGTAAAGACGATAAGAACAAATAAGAAAAGCTATCTCAGAAATCCATGGAAACAAAGTACACCAGCAATATTTCGTTGCACCATTGTCACCATACATGCAGAAGACCATAGGCATAGACCATAGTTGCATGAGAAATAAACGATGATTGCTGCTGCTTACACTTCGCGCAGTAGCGGGCCGTCCAAGTAACCAAGTGAATCCAGGTAATAATAAATTGAACTGTTGCCGCAGTTGCAATCATGGTTCTATGAGCGTTTTCAATCATCTTGCTTTCAATCATCAATCATGTTTTGTATCTCTAATAGAAAAAATTATTTTTTTTTTTATAGGCTAGTTTTTTAAATGTATGTTGATGGACTCTGCACTGTGGTCTATCTTGTTTATTCTGACTATTAGATGGAAAAGTATGTAAAAAAAATTAATATGTTTACTGCTTTAAGGATTTGCACCACTATTTAGGTGTGAGCACAATAGCATGGTTGAAATTGATAACAACGACTGATGCTTGTAGTGTTGATGAATGTGGAAGACTGGAAAAAAATTACTTGATTTCATCATATAGCTAATTTCTTTGGTGTTTGGTTACTCGAAATAATATTTACAATGTTTAGCTCTGGCTTAATTGTAGGCGTAGGGATGATGGTAAACTGAGTAATCGTTCATGGTTCAGTCACAAATATATGCGGTGGTGATGCGGGTGCTGCTATGAACGATTGTATGATGGGAATGATTGCAATGAAATCCAAACCCATTCCTTCACGGCATCTATCTATTTCTGGTACCCTTAAGGTAGAGTAATAAAAAAAAGAAAAATCTTTCGACTTTTCAAGAAACCCTTTGAAGACGAGCAACTTTATTATGGCAAATTGGTCCAATCAAATGTGGCAAAATGTCCTGAATAGAGTTTTTCGAAGAGTGATATCGAGCATGTATGGATCTTTTTTTTGCGGAGCTTCCGTCGACTTAAGATGATCAAATTGTTTTCAATCTAGTGAAAATGAATCATCAACTAAGTGTTCTTTTGTTATCATTGTCAAATTCTTATACTACCTGCACAATTACCGCACTCAATTGATCTAAACGCTCCGAAAATTTTTGAATTACGACTTCGCTCTAATACATCAAATTTCCCTTGACTGTATGGAAAGTATACATTGATCAACCTAAAATCAATATTCGCTGATTTCAAGAGGTGGAAGCAAATTCCGAAAATGATATACCAGAATGAGAAATATGCTAAAAGCCATGTTTTCAGTTACATTACTGAGCATATATTTTTGTCTGTAATATAACGGTGAAATTTAACGGTTATAGACCGTTTGAGACTACATTCTCCTTGCAGTTTGAAGGTTGTACCACATCTCTTCTATTCAATTGCGTAATATATAATATCAAAGGGGTATTATAAATATTTCAACTACGTAGCTACGTTATTTAAAAAACTAATAAACTTGTGCTTATATGATGCCTTGCCGTTTGGTAGAATACATTTAAGCATTCGTTTGTCTTCTTATATCTGCTGCTGCACTCGCAGCCTCGATTTGGACATCTAATAGTTGATTTCCGCATAACACTCTAACAACTTATTGATCACAAAGTTACGCTAGTGTTTGTAGAATCGATGGATGCGTAGGACATTCGGATTAGAATTTTGCAAAATGGCGCTTTGGACCAGTGTGATGTTCCTTATTCTGAAATTTGCCTGAAAACATACAATAGTGCATAATACTTAACATCAAGCTTCTCATAGATTCATTGTTTCGTTATATAGTACTAATTTCCACCCACTTGAATATGAACTGATTGGGATTACTTCAGTTTGAGTTGGCAAAAGAAATATTTGAAAAAGCGAAAAAAAGGGCTGTCTACCATTTTTGGAGAAGGAGCAGTGAATTAATCAATACTGTAGAAAGAAAGCTATTCACCTGTTCAAAATCGTGGTAAATATAAAGATTGCTATTTGAATAATCAGTTTGGTTGCAATTATTTGCTTTTTTTTGTATTTCAAATTTCGACTGCATCTTCAGCTGAGTATAGTGGAACGTTGCCTTGATAATATTCTTCTTCACAGATGAATGGAAAATTAAATATCTTGACTGTAACATTGTTTAGCAATACTCGAGGTTGGAAAACAGTGTTTCATTGAAAAGACAGTACAACACAGGAACAGACTAACATCTCAACCGAATAGCCTTTTTCAGAGCCTAAAAAAGTCTATGTCAATTGTGTGGTCCATTCAATCAAACACTATCGTTAACCCTGCAAAAGGAAAACCCTAAAGTTTTAACACCCAGTCAAGCACACTTCATATCAAATAGTCGCCTTTAAATATGGCCTTCCTTTGTTGTTTGTGGAGGCAACCGTTTATAGAGACAGCATAGGGACTAATGTCCGGTATTTAGTCAGATCATCAGCCTGATATATGGGGCTATGTCATGCATATCCACGAAGCACTCGTCTTTCCTGTTCAACTTTGGAGCTCTGGTATTTATCCAGAGCGCTTCCAAAAACTTTCGAGCGAGTGTTCTTGTTTCTTGCGCAAGGATTTCGACTTTAAATTCAAATAGAAAATAGAAAATTACTATTATCATGTGTCACAGCTTTCTATATTTTCGACTATAATATTTATACATTGGGATTGTGAAGGAGGTATCATTTCTCACCATTTTCAAGGATAGCAAAAATTTAGCATAACTAAGGTTCGGAAAATGTTTATGAGCGTTGCGTTGTAATTTACTAACAAGCAATCATTTTTGACTCTTTAACTTTTTTAATGTGAAAAGTGAAAAAGAAAAAAACGATAATTTTATTTATAGATTGAAGCGCATGCCAACGTGAACTTAATAGCAAATTTCGGTGTCCAAGTAAAAATAGAATTACTAGATCCGGATGTATTCTTAATTTATAATGAAAAATTGCTGCATTCATAATGACTTGGGAACGCTCCAGCAGGTCTTATAGCTAAATTTCTGCCTCATAATCTTATGCAAAAGGCAATAGAATAAACGACGTTCAATATATTCACTTTGATTAGACAAATATTTACTTCTATAGCTAAGAAATTTATTAGTATCACTATTATCTGTTATCAATACACACTTGTTGAGTCGGTTAATCTTCTCTCAATCCATGTTCGTTTCGATGCCACTGACACCACCACGGTTTTGGCATATCGTCCACTACAATTGTGTTAAGAAAGATATCATATTAAATATTCACTAAGATTAAGTGGAGCACTGAGTGTACTAAAAATACTCTGTAGAGTAATCTTAACTTTATCACTCAAATTACATGCAGAGGCAGAACATCATAATCGTATTAATTTCTTGTCTCTGAGTACATCAGTGCATCTAGGGCTCGGATGGCATCTTATTCATCAAATAAACAACTGATTGTGACTAGACACATATTATTTTCAAATGCTTCGCTTGGTATCTATCGATCAGACAGATCTACATGTAACTACCGCGATACCAGCTTCCTTCCTGGTTGAGCCTTTATAGCAAAGTAATAATAGCCAGAAGAATCTCAGTATGACAAAAGCAGTATGCTTGTTAATACGTTAGTCCTACTACTGTCACTGTAGAAGAATACCCCTATTTTTACAAGTCAATAGGATAACATCAAGGCAAAAATTAGTTTGCAATTCTCAGTAATGAGATAAATCTAATCTAATTTTCTTAACTTCATTGTTAATTTTTAAAAAAGTTCAAAACTTAGTCATAGAAATTTCTCAATAGTTTCTTGTAGGATTTAAATAACACCAAAGTTTTTTTCGCAATATTTATTAACGATTACTTCATTATAGCTTTTAACATGGAATCATTGGGTGAAAATGTTTTGAGATCCTCGTTACGCTGAGCTCTTCTTTAGAATTAAGCAACTTTAAAAAAATTCCTGTTTTCTAGTCTACATCTAGGAATACTAACTCGATTTAGATGGCACTCGAAAATATCTATGTCGTAATCTTTCTTGCTATTTTTTCTCCTGCTAACGGATGCGTTCCATCGCTTCAGCAGCAAGGTAGAAATCTTATTAAGAATCTACATTAAATGCGAATCTGATAAATTCTATAAACAGTAACAGCTGCAGATCGTTCATTGAAGTTTCAACCGTTGAGCTTTTCCCTCAAGTTGTAGAATTACAAAATCCTTCATCAACAAATTTCTCCGTAACCTCTTTTTTCAAACATAAATACTGAGTAAACTGAATGAAATCTACGAAAAATTGCGAAAATTATGCTATGTCATTAAAGGAACTATAGAAAAATTATGTGTAAGATCCTATCACAATTTATGTTTTTATTTAACAATTATAATAAATGTATCATGATTTGATTCGTAAGGATATTAGAATATATGGAATTGAGTTGAGTTGGCCGCAAAACTAGGAACCTCAGGCGCGACTCGAACCCTTACAGATGTCCGGTTTGCCGTACTGATCCACTTCACTACCGAGGCCTTGGATCTCCGACTACACTATTATATTCAAGGGTGCCATATATACCATACGGTTGAGAATGCTGATAAAATATCCACTTACTATAAATGAAGCATTGAGTGGTCGTAGATCGAGGGCCTAAGTAGTGTAATGGGTCAGCACTAAAGACCACATATCCGGTTTGAGTCTCACCTGAGATTCCGTATTTGCGGCCAACTCTGCTCAATTCCAGATATTCACTTATAATACAAATTAAAAATATGGCGAAATTGGATTTAGGAATTTAAGTGCATTGCAAATAGTGTCAATGTTTTCTTTTATTTTAGGAAGAACGTTGAACTATGAAGTAACTGGTTTTAAATTGCCGGCAGCAATGGTGTACTCAGAAGATAAGAGCGATCCTTCTAAAGTTCCAAGCCTTTCAACAAGTGAAGAGCAAGCCATAACATTTGTTCAAAATACAATAATGCGGTCGGTGAGAGTTTATTCATGCAAACAGCTCCCAAAATTCCAAATTAAAAAAAGTGTCTAAAAAAATCATTTTTTGCTCAAGCAAATGTGTTTATTTCTTTTGTCTTGTTTGTAGAATGTTGTTTCAAATCACTGCTTTTTTTTATTAACCTGCTCTATATTAAAGTATTTTTTTGCCTAATTTCTTACTTAGATTGAAGATATTCTTTACCAACAAGGTCGTTGAGCCGGGATCTCATACGATGTAATTTCGT